>JAYMFT010232003.1:0-62526 GCA_038088735.1 Panulirus argus
ATATTTCAATTAGGGCCCGGCCTTGATGTGGACTTTTGTCCGTGACTGGAGCCTTCAACATAAAAAAAAAAAATATGGACCTCCTTGGTGTAGTAGTTAGCGATGCTAACCTGATACATTCACGGGTCACCTGGTGTCGAGGGCATAGGTCCACAGTCAACCCAGCTGTTCATCCTCCCCTTGGGGTTGGTAGATATGTACCTGGCTTAGCTAGGATATATGTATGGAATAAGTTGCTAGGTACAGTAGTGGAAGCTAGGTCTTTAATGGTAGCTCTACAGGAAGGTTGGACGTGTTTATGGCATCAGTCGGTTGGGTGTTGGGTGGGTAGACCCACTCAGGACCTGCCAAGCATGGGCCAGGAGGCCTCTTGCAGTGTCCTCACTTCTTATGTTCTTATCTTATCCTTGTGGAAGATTTGAAATCGTACTGCCTCTTCATACCCAACCCATAAACTTTCTTTCGTGTCGATAAATGTACTGTGCACTTTCCTTCATGAGCTTTGGTTTGTCCTTGGCTTGTGGGTAGCCCATGGACTCATACTATATAGACCGGTTTAGCTCATCAGTACCAGTGATTTAAGAGATGGCGGCACGCATCTTGAGTAGAACTGTCTGCCTGTGCTCCATGACGCTATCAACCATTTCCCATCGCACCCGGTAGTCCTCGATGTCAGAACTGGTGACTGGGAAGTTCTCTCATTCAAACTTCGGTGAGCTCCCCCTCACGTGTTAGAGAATGGGTTGCAGAGCTTGGTTTTCTGTGGCCTCCTGACGGCCACTTCGGCGCTGTCGCCCTTAAGAGTTGGCCTTGGCAACATCTGTGCGCGGGAGTTCTCCACTCTTGCTGTGTCTGTTAAGTCTAATCGTGCACTTAAGTGCCACTTGATGATAGTGGACTTTTGATGTGACTTTGGCTCTACCGGATATGGCCAGCAACTGCTCCTGCTCAACCACTTCTCAATTTTCCTGCTCTAATGGAGTCGCTTTAGCCATCCACTCGATGCACAGGTGTTCCACCCTGATACACAAGCAGCTGTCAACAGCTGATGGAGTTGCACCTTAACTTTTCTGCAGCCCTTATAGTCATACTTCCAGCGGCTACTCTTACTGCAGCGTTAGCGGGCTCTTTAGGAGACCTGCTTCGGTACCTTTTGTCCTTTGCCCTGGAAGATTGCCGTCCACACTTCCTGCTATGAGCTCTTGGCAGTAATTCATTTCCTACAGGACGTGGATACCTGGTTTAGCTGAGGAGTCTGGTAAGTCAAAGGGAAATTTGCATGTCTTGGCATTCAGCAGAGAAGTACCTATAGTCAAACACAAATATGAAGATACTTTAGGCGCGGACCTCTCGTCTCCACAGTTTTGCCAAGTTTACACTCTTCCTATAGCGACCTGGAGGCCAGGAGGGGGTCACCCAGCCACCTTGATCACAGATGTGACAACGTGGCTTACTATCACAATTCTCATATGTTGTGGATTAATTTCCATACATAAATCATTGTTATTATCCCAAAATTCGATAAATTCACAACATATATAGGTTTGTTTTATTATATACAATTATGTGAAGACTATTTCAAATAATGAATAATAATAAATAGCTAACATATGAGATAGTATATACCTTCTTGAGGGCGGGGATTCCCCGTACTCCTACCACCAAAAGTATCTTCATATTTGAGTCTGACTATAATGATTCAGAAGCCTCTTGCATTCTACAGCCACCAATGCTAAAATCTGACCAGAACCTCACGTCACTCTCCTACCTTAACAGCAGTGGCCTTCTAACCAACAGCAGCTTTTACCTCAGAGCTGCCCCAATGTTCAGGGGTCGAGATAGGGAATAGCGTAATCCTATTGCTCTGTGCCACTCTTTATGTCGTTGCATAGTCTCTTTGACAGCGACCTATACTAAGCCCATGACCCAGTTGGACTCTTGGATGCCTCAAACATTCGCCTCATGTGACCCAGGTAGCTGACCCAAACCTTTACAATGGGAAGAAGCCCACCCATATCTTGGCTTCCACAGATCAACGGGTTTTCGTGATACCCTCATCATTGACCTGGGCTGCCACTGGTCCAGCATTATTACCCAAAGTATAGCAGAACCCACCCACACCACAAGAGACTCATTATCCGAAGTCTCCACCGTACCAGTCGAGAAATCTACTGGCTTCTCGTAGGGCGTCACCATCATAAGTAGCCTCTTCCCTCACCCCTCGGGCGACTCTGACGCCATCCTATGCCAGCAAGGGGCATTTAAGACCTTTCCTGGCATCTAACACCTGCAATGGCTACAGTAACCCTGCCAAACCTCTTTCACTACAACCCAACCAACTGCTTTTTGCCTCGCACACGACTGAACCACAATAAAGCCTTCCACTGTACTCACCCAGCAATTCGAAAGTGTATAGGTAACTTGTCGATTAAATGAATAGAAAAGTTTTCAATTAACTATCCACAACTTGGGCCAAAACTAGATACTGCTTCTCGAGTTTTGGCAACAGCACTAAAGCACATAGAGCGGATAGAGGAGGTGTAGAAGAGGTCACTGGGTTTGATGCCTGAATAACAGCCGAGTTACAGTGACAGATAAGAGGTCATAGATGTGTCCACTAAAGATGAACGACGAGTAAGAGGTGACTTGATGAGAGTCTTTTAAGCTTGTAACTCAGTGCGATGATGTTATCAGCAAACATCCCATTGAAAGATGCAAGGAGATAACAAGCCGTACCATGAAATCTAACAAGAAACTCGATAGAAATTATGTAGACAAATATTTATATAGTAAGAAGAGTGTATGGATGGAATAAATTGTTTGATAAAACTGTGAAAGCGGACAGCACACAGATATTTGACTAAGTTGTTTAAGTGCAGACATCATGAGCTTGCCATACAGTATAGATAAGCAGATAAACAATCATGAATTGGTGATTAGTTTAATAAGGTTCTCATTGATACCGTTTTATGAAATATCTTTAGAATATTGAAAATGGTGGATGAAGAACACCACCAATAAACTTTATTTATATTGGGAAGAGAGAAAGTACATAATGGAGAGATGAACGATAAGTCACCCAGTAAAGTACTACTTGCATATATGGCAGAGCTATTTGAACTCTTTTCAATCTTTTTAGTTATAAATAAACGTAGAATTACGACAAATATATCATAAAAGTTTCTTTTATTACTGTAATATTTTTAAAATGCTTTAGTCTCGTTGTTAAGGCCCAGCTGACCCAAACATTACATTGTAACACACGGTGCAAAGAGGGAATTCCATCGCTCCTTATCAAAATGACGAAGGTACGGGGTCTATTTTTAATCTGTTCATAATATTACATGGAGAATGATATGATATATAGTAAGTAAGTGAATTGAGACCATAGGCTATTCAAGAAATTTAGATTTCGTAGTTTTTTTGTCTTGAATCTTGATAAGGCACCACTTTTTCATGGCCCTTATAACGTAATCGAACATAAACTAATATAACCAGACGTCATGCAGCCCAATCATGTGGAGTTCCAAATTTGTATCCATTTAGCTCATCCCAATCCAATCCACCCTAGACTAATCGCGCGTAGGTAAATGTGGACTGGTAGAAATATGGGGCCGAAGTGCTACCGGCTCCTCAGAGAACAGTCACCACTCAGGACAAAGTCGATGGTAAACAGTCGCCACACAGGCTAATATTTAAGGGGATCAATGTAGGACATCGCTGACTGTGACTAGACCTGCAGGTTGGCTGGTTGTGTAGGCTTTATAACCTAGTCAACGTCAAGTTTTATCCATCAGGCGAAAAATCTCTAAACACCTTCCGGATTTATTGTTTTAAGACCACTCACACTGTCACTGACCATATAGCCCATGCAGACTGAAAAACCCCATGTGGGCAGGGTTATGCCGTAGGGAAAGTGTACTGTTGTCTTGCATAGTGCCAGTGGTTCTGACTGGCTACTGTCCTCTGTTTCACTGGTACTATTCGACCACCATTGGATTTAGGCCATCTCCTGATAATCTTACAAATATTAATGAAATTCATTATTTGATGGTGTTGCTGCGTTGTACAGATTTGGTTTATTGGTGCCGTGGATCTAATTTGTGAAACGTAGTACCTCACTCTTTTGTAATGATGTACCTTATAAACACACAACAGAACTAACTTATGGAAGTGTTTTGGTAGAGTATTGATGAATTATAATGACATTGATTAATGGATTGATAATGAATAAGTAATAGTGAGGAAGGCAATAAAGATCAGGGAAGATGTGAGGATAAAGTAAATGAAACACTTGTTTTCACATATCTTCAGAAGCATTGGAGATATGTGGAACTGAATGGACTTGTTCTTACCATAAATATCAAGTTCATCAAAACATATTTTCGATGAGGTGACACTATTGCCTGGGGAAATGTCAACAACATGTTGCCTTAAATGCTTGCTCTTATGTTACCAGTATGGTACCCCCACAAATTTCTTACTTGCCCCTGATTAAGTTGAGGCTTATATCACATGTTTCTTAGTTGTTTTATTATTCTTTTATGATTTTCCTTCCTTTCAAAAGGAAGAAATAGTTCCTCAACTTTATTCTTTTGCTGTTCAAGTTGTCTATCAGTGTTTTTGAGACTGAACTGGTTGATGATTGGCTATAAATTTTTTTTATGTCAAACTGAGGCAGTTTGTATTGCATACACTGTTTTTTTTCTGGTTACTTTTTATTAAGTATGGTATATTTTGGAGTCTTATCATGTCAAGCAAAATCTATAAAAACCTCGCCTAATGTCCCTTAGCAGCTAAAGTTTATCGTAATTTTGATGTTTTTTGATCATATGTGATTGTTTTAGTTTCATGTTTATATTCGGTTGGTGGGAAGCTAACCACTGTGTATGCTTCCACATTAACCCATCCCAGCGAACATAACCACAGGAGTTTACCCATTCAGCCATGCATCGAAAGTAGCTTTGGATATTGAGTGATTTTGTTTTGCAAAGCTTGTTAATGTTTAGAGAAGACAGTAAGAGTTGCAGGGCATGATGTGGATCATTACTTGAGTATTTTATTTTCAGTATCATGGAAGGCAATATTTATAAAGGTTATGAACATCAGGGAAAATGTGGGGTTGATTAATGTAAACTTAGGTGAAGTACTTGCAGAAAGTCAACAGAACTTCTATAAACATACCAGATAAACTCATGACTGAGCATCACACCAACTGCTGGTGAATATAATCAAACAGACTTCCTTAGCCTTTCATGCCACTGCCTAACAAGTAGTCATTTGGTCCCAGGTAGCAGACAACTTTATTGTTGGGATATTTCTTCTTTAAATCTTGATTGCTATGGGACATTGTCTGTGTATATCTAAATTCACTGAAACTCTAAAATCTGCACAGTACTTGGTACAAGGAGTTATGAATTTTTGATATTCCATTTGTAAAAGGAGAGAGAATGCTAGGTTAGGTTTTGTGAGGTTATATTGGGTCAAATGTAAAATCAGGAACTGTCTTCTGCTCTTAGCTGCAAGCAAGTGCATTATTATGATGTACGTCTGCAAGAATTGGCCTTGAAAACTCCACTGATAAAATGGAAGCTCACTTTCAAACTTTTGCCATACTTTTGGTACAGATCCCAATTTGATAGAGGAAGATGATATGTAAGTCACAAACCAAATTCATGATTTCACCATATGAATTAAAAGCTGTTTGGATAAATGGAAAATCCTTCTTATTCCAGTGTTGAGTGTGAGTTGAGTTTGGAAATTTTATTCTCAAGTTAAAAAGATACTCCATTCACAGTCCAGTGGGATGCCAACATTTCATTAGTACCAATTCTAACTGGCTTTGCACATATTGCACAATTTTCTATATGATCTTCAAAATTTAACAGCCTCATTTATCCTATAACTGCAGTTCCTCAGAAATTTGCCTCTGCAGTGAAGGAAAAAGAATATTCTTACAGAGTATGTTTGTATTATACTTTATTCAAGAATATGCCAAAAAAGTAGAATACTTTCCTCTTTATTGTTGTGCATGGATGTCCGTTATTTCCTGACCTTGGTCTAGGACACTGGATGTGCATCTTTTCTGTGCACTTTTTCTTTACTGTATTTCACTGACATGCAATGTTTCCTCAGCATACATACACATAGTGTTACACTTGTTTACAATAGTTTAATGGTGGAATACTATTTTTTTGTACCTTTACGGCTACAAAGATGATATGAATATAGATTTCAAGTTGAAACAAGATTTTGCTTTTTCATTGCTTTCCAGTCTGAGATAAGCACATTCTGGGTCAATAGGTGAAGAAGCTTGGTGACTATGCTCTCAAGCAATTGTATTGTCTTTTGTGGTACTTAAGCCTGTCTGTTTGTATACCATCATGACACACGAGAGTGCTGAAAGTGTTGCACATGCTAATAGGTCTAGGAAACACCTCAGCATTGCTGAAAAGCAAAAAATGAACATCATGTATGTGGAGAATGGCTTGTGCCTTATATCTGACATGGAAGTGATCCAGGTGACTCCAGAAACACCCTTGGAGCTATTTGATTCTTATTCAGAGTTCCCTGATCACCTCCAGTCTCGGTGGGGGTAGGGGTGACTTGACCACGACATCATCACTAGACCAAGGTGAGTTTATATTCCAAATATTAATTTGTGAATTCCATTTACCCCTGGGTTAAATTTGAATTTATAAGCTAATGTAATTTGGCTTCTAGCAGACTGCTCTTCCCCAATGAATCTTTTAGCATAGGGTTTTACTGCAAGAGATGTTAAAGAATAGTCACATACAAACAAATACAGAAACACGTTGGCAACCAATGTAGTTACATTCCTGAAAGACCTTGTGGTTGGCAAAATTGTGGTTTGGTAAAGGTCCTATGGGAAATAGGGGGTTAGGGGAGTAACCCTTGAGATACCTACCTTAAGTCCTAATGTGAACACTTCAAGGTTAGAAGTAAGCATCTTTTACTCCAAAACAACATAAGAATTCTATAAAGATACAAAAAAATATGTACGAAACTCTACGGTAAAAATATGATGGTTGTATGTTACCAGTGATGCTGTACCTATGTATCCCCACAAAGGAGCCAGCCCGCTACACCGCACAAAAAGCTACCTCAATACTCACCCTTACAACACCACATGATTTTGACACTCTTCCTGTCTCACACTTGAAATGGTGGTCTACTGGGCTAGAACACAAGCAGCCTAGAACACAGTTTATGACCTTTACCCCATTCCATTCTCCTGTAATTATGATGCTTCTTTTGTCCAGTATTCATAGCAATAGTTGTAATATTATTTATCTGTTTTACTGAAAGACATAGCTACTTATGATAGGGTACAGTATAAGGGCTTACTAAAGTGTAAACAAATGATATCACAAACTCAGGAGCTGTGGACAAAACAGGTGTTGAAACATAGGCAAATTCTTTTTCTAAATGTGCAGAATGGATGATAGATCATTTGGTTTTATATTGTTTCTAAATATTTTAAAGGGTATACAACCAAAATTGTGTAAATTCCATAACATTTATATACAGTAAGAGAAAAGAAAGGGCAAGGAATCTGGAGGGATATAAAAATTGATATGCAGGTGACTTGAAAAGTCAGAATGATTACATAAGTTTTGGTAATCATTCAGAAGGAGGAATTTTGTGCTCCTTACACCTGATTTTCATGAGATTTTTACAGTTTAGTTTATTGTGCCGATCACAGTGGAAGACTTGGGGAAAATGTGATTCCTTAATTACTTTTATTTTCCATTACCCAATCATACTGACCCCACCAGAAACAAGCAGGGCATTGATAAAGAAATAGGGAAGATTTTGGGTTGGAAGTGGCTATCTTATTGCAAATGAATTGGGTGTTGATTATTATATGAACCATAAGAAATATGGGCCAAGTTTGTAATTCTTAAAACTGAAATAGAGAGTTGTTTTCTGGAAGTCTGTGCTGAGTTTTGTTGTCAGTAGAACCAAATTACCGTACTATCTTGACAGTGTTATTTGATATAACCTCATTGGACCTGACCTATCTTGAATAGTATCCTCCAAAATTGAGAGGAGCAGAAATTTTGTCCATCTCATTAATATTATAGTTTCAGTCATTTGTTTTTTCACAACAAAGATATTTTTGAACCCACTAAAGAATCTTTGAATGTGAGAACTGATTTTGTCAAAGCCTCATTGTATTTTCTGAATGAAGCACCAGTTAGGTCTTAAGCATATGACCCCTTGCTCAAAGCAGAAATGTCAAGCAATCTTTGGTGACACTGAACCCTAGAGCAGTTTTTTCTTCATTGCTAGTGAATGTTCTGGTGGGCATTCTCTTCCAGAATAAGCCAGTTTCATATAAATTAAACACCTGTTGATTTTATCTAAACATACAGGCTATAGCCACAAGTTTCTTGCATCATCAAACCTTATATGCCCCTTTGATTTTACATCTAGTGTGATAATGTTATATCCTGTATTCTCTTGAGGACCTTTAATGCTTTGAATCTTACAGATCGGGTAATATCATCCCCCAACTGCACAGGGGGTATGAGCCAGCTTGTTATATTAGTTTCTTTCTTTGATTTTTCCATTTTCCCCTGTATTTTTGTGATTAGACGATATTTTTGTGATTAGATGATTAATAATTCATGAATTGGATAACAATCTGCTGAAGAGATCTATGTGGATAACACATAATAGAAAATGTAATTTGCCATATCAGTTATTGAGTATAAGGTGAACAATGTATTGCTGCAGAAATTAGCTTTCCTGTGCTCATTGACATTCAGCTCAACAGCTTTTACATCTCTACCACCCATTTTTGTGTTATTTTTGTGAGTATTTGAATTATTATTAGTTTGTAAGTTAGGTAACAACCTACTGAAGAGAACTGTGAAGAAATAATTTATGATTTACCTTATAATTTTCTGAGCTTTATAAGAACAATAAGCTCCTGTGGGAGCTTGTGTTCTGGGCTTGATAGTTGTTCCATCTTTGCTACCCATTTTCTCCATTATTTTCTTTAATATCTAAATAATCATTGACTTGTGTTATGTAACAACATATCAAAGTAAAATCTGTAGAAAAATTGAAACAAAATTTACCATTTTATATACTAAATATGAATTGAACAATGAACTGTTGAATTTGTCAGCTGCTCCATCTCTACCAGCACTTAATAGCTGTTTCATTTTCTTTGTTATTTTTGTGAACATTTAATTATAAGTTCAAGAGATAGGTAATAACACATTAAAGAGAAGCATCTAACTGAGAATCTTTGATTAAAAGTGCAAATTCTTGGCAAAATTTTTTCTGTTTATGGTTGCATGGGCATCCATCCAGTATAACTGAATGGTTATGATTCAATATCATTTGTTGTACACATCTAGTATGCTAGAAGGTAGTGTTCTTTGCAAACATAATGAAGTGCTACACTTACTTTGCAGGCAGGAAATACCTGGTTATTGGTTAAAGTGGAGATAACTGTGGTGAGAGCAACCATTCCATCATATCTTCTTTTTTTTATGAGGTGACTATCGGTGACTGAGATATAAATTGAAAGTATTTTCACAGTGGTTGGGTTAGGAATTGAATATTATTTTACTGTGACGTCATTATGGAATTCCCAATGAGTAAAACTTCTGGTAGAGTATCGTGACTATTAACCCTTAACCCTATATTGGGCAAAATCCTCTGACCTCCCCATTAAACCAACATGAATTAAGTATCCTTTGCAGGATACTTGCCCACTAAATAGTTAATTGTCGAGAGTTATTGCATAAAGATTAGTGTAGTAAGTACTGTGAGTTATTTTGAATAACCAATCAATATTTTAACATATGTATGGCTGCTAAGTGTCTTTTGGTCACTGTAGGTGTTTATTACAGAGACTACTGCTTTCTGAATGTTATTTTGGTGTAAGTTTTTATGTAAATGAATGTAAATTCATGTACATTCTGTATTTGTAAAATATGTGTAAATATGTGTGGATAGTAACCATAGGTAGTGAAGGGTCAGTTAGTAAAAATGTAGGTCATGATGTTCTTCTTCCTTTCCTTCTTCACTCCTCTCTAGCTCCCCTTGCTGGAGGCTTTATTTGTTAACTTTAGCACAATATTGTGGCCATATAAGTTATCTAAGGTCACTTTTTTGTATGTATCTTTTACTTTCACATGTATTTCTTTCAATTTTTAATGTTATGTGAGCAATTTTTGCTAGTCACCTGACATTGAAGGTTAAGGAAGATAATATCAGTACATTGAGATGTGAAGTGAAGTTTTATCAAATGTTTCTCAACTTTGAACTCTCACATGTTATTTGAGCATGTACTCTGGTTCTTAACTGTTGTAACTGCAAAATGTTGTATATTGAGGCCTTGCAGTATTCAATACTTCTTTCTCTTTCTTCTCTTGGTCTTTCACCTCTAATGAATATCTTACCGAATTCCCCATGACTTGAAAGTTTCACAGCTTACTTTAGTACCTTCTGGTTACCTAACCCTGCATTGAACATAATCATCACTGGATGTCCCCTTATGTCATGATTATAGATTATAACTACCAATTCTCTCTCTCTCTTTTATCTTAAAAATTTCATTTTGCATGCCTGCAGCTTTTAGTAATCTTTTTATAGGTATATCTTCCTTTTCCACCCTTTCTTATTTGGCTGGAATATGGCCTTTTTTTTTTTTTCAGTCCAAAAATCATCAACAATTTAGGTTAATCAGCCTTGTGCTTTACTAATGTTCTTAATTTTGGTGCAACTCACTTGTCTGCTAATTCCTCTGGTGTTGATTTGTCAACCTCCATGTTTCTGGGTATATCTAGAATCTCCATTTTTACTGACATGCACTGATCCTGAATACTCTGCACTTTTTTAAGCCTGTGGTTGTGTGCATGTGTGTGCAACAGCCAGTTAGTGACTTGGGTGCCTTCTCTCCAGCATTGCCAAAATGCCACATGCCCCATGCTGTGATCATGTGTTCAGGTAAGAGAGTTATGTCCATGCGACTTTTCGGTCATTCAGACATACATTCTACAAATTCGGCCTTTTTGGACGAAAATGTTTAAATGATTATGTTCGAAGTAGCCAAGAATCGAATTATTTGGTACCAAATTGATGAGGGTTCACTGTATAGATAATGTGTAGGAGATTTCTGCCGTGTCTAGACATTAAGGATATTTTATGGTCATCTTTTAAAAGTCTCCTGCTGTTTCCAGAATGAAGAGCCAGCAGCTACACTTGATGCCCTTATGCCGGGTCCGTCATCGAGCCGGCAGTTGAGCCAACAAAGTGATGATATGCTCTACTCGAGACAGGTGCCATATGCTTTTCTCTAGATATATAAGTCCTAAGATGCTGCTGATACTATTATTTGTTATAGTTTTACATTTGGATTGCTTTGGGCAGATGCTTGGATAATGTGTGTGAATACATCCTCTGATCAGTGATTATGCCAGTTATAAGATTAGGCTTAATATGATCTGTTTCTTATGTGGAACATACACAAGTTGGTCAGGTTTGCCATGTTAATGTAGATTACTCAAGAGTTTCATCTTTATTCTCCAGATTATGAGTTTGGCTTTGGTGAATATACATTGGAAGGTGATGTAGGATCATGAGAAAGTTCCACATTTTTTATTTTTGCTACCTTTTTTCTAAGGTATTTCACAAATAGTGGCTTGGTTGCAAAATCAAGTTCTCCTCATGTGAGGATTCCAATGCATTTTTATGCTGGTTCATAGTTTTCCACTTCAGTCCTTGGATGTATTCCTAGGGAAATAAGATTTCTACCACATATTTTTTTAACTCTCTCAGGCTAAAACTGTAAAGCTAACTTCAAATTTGTTGGTATTAGTGGATAATTCCTCCTGGAAGAAATTTTTCTAAAACCCTTCTGGTTACATTTATACAATTAGATTCCTGCTTATTCAATTAACATAGGTTTGAGCTGCAGAAAACTATTTTCCTTGGTCTCAGGACCCTGTGCAGTTGAAGCGAGTTTAGATTTAGCTTTTGATTTTGGAAAGAGTTGTTATGACAGTAATGCCCATTTAAGACAGTAATCGGTCATGTTTCTTTTTATTTTGAGAACTTTATCTGATCAGTCATGTCTATCTTTTTATTTTTGGAGGTCTTATCTCTAGCTGGAAGTCAAATATATGTGCTGGTTTCATGTTACAGGGAATTGAGATAAATTCCTCAGACTTGTGTTAGGTAAGACCAAGACTGATTTTCGTGTGGTGGAGATAATGCTAAATTTCTCAGTTACTTCATTTTCCATTATTTGTACAATCAGATCTATTAGAGATCTTCTTGATCCACCAATAAAGGTTATGACTATGTTGAGGAGTTTTATAGCTAATCCCAGTGAAAAACAACTCTGAATTTTCTTTCTTGGGATTAGAACTGTCATGACATTTGTCCAGATTAGAATAAAATGCTGTGGCTGACAAATGTGTAAGTTGATTACCCAGAATGAATCAAAGAGGAAAATATTTCTCTGTCAGGGACACAAGAAAATTACAGATGTTTAGACTTAGGGAACAAGTTCGCCTAAAAGACACCACTTGTATGGATCAGACTAGAGTTAATAAGTTTCTGCTCCTATTGGCTTGTCATTACATGAAGATGTATGTTTGATTAGTTATAAGTTAAAGTACCTTTTTTTGGCCTTTTATTCAGGATTGTCTAAGGGGAGGTATCTTAAGTAAAGAAAGATTCATAGATTATTTGAAGGTTCTTTGATAGGATGTTTATGATTCTGTTAAAAAGGAGCCAGCTCAAACTCACTGATCTCTCATTTCTTGACAGACGTCTTAGTGTCTTGGTGAAAAGAACACCTCTTTTCAGTTGTTGATAAGTGTTCCTTTAGTCAAATAGCAAAGGATAGATGAATTAATTCATGATACCTTATCAAGGGAGATCATGTAAAGAAGACAATTTGACTTCTTAGTATTTTGATGCTCATGCCTGAAGTAGGTATGCCAAGGCTTTCGTCCCCAGTAATTTTGCTGAAGTTTCAGAAGTAATCACAGGTAAGTACATGTTTAAGTTCAACCAGACCAATGCCTTAGATATGTATTACTTAAAGTGATTAGATTACTTTCTTGGATTAGTTCAGCCATCATATTCCTAGACTTGATGGTAGATGCTTTATGTGATGTTTTGGGTGCTTTTCTTCTTTCTTGTGCATTTTTACAAACACAGGATGATTGATTGAGGTCCATCATGTCACAATTTATGGGAAGAGAGCAGTCTAGAGCATCTTACTTCTCAGAGGCTACAGCAGTTAAATTGATGTCAGAATTCAGTGGCATTAATGTTTCACTGAAAAAAAAAAGTAGCATGTTAGCTATAGATCATGGGATGGATAATTTTTCTCATTATATTCTAGGACAGGCAAATCTCAATCATTTTTATAATAACCATACAAGCCCAGAGATAGCTTGTAACAATGTATGAAGTTCATTGGAGGTGGGGAAATTACTTTGAAAATTGACTGGGATGATGGTATAAGAAAAAATGTATTGTTAAAATAGAATTAAGGGTCATGAGAGTGTAGAAGTGGAAAGGAGAAAGAAAAGCATTACAGAGAAGTAGTTGAGATGAGCAGTAATGCATCTGAAAATTGAAAATTGAGAACAAAGAAGATGTCTTTATGATGTGAGGTATGGCCATATAGAAAAGTATGGAAGAGGCAGAGATGCCAGGTTAGAAGATCCTGAAAGTAAAAGACTTAAGTGGAATTGACTGTACCCTTGCTTTTGGCTAAATTCAAGGGTTCTTTCCAGTACAAGACAAAATTCTAGAAAGAATGGACTGAGACTTATCCCTATATGTTATGTCTTATAGAGGATCTGTGAATATATTTATACATGACTCAAGATGAACATGCAAGAGGCAGAAACCTCCAAGAACTAAAAGTAGATAACTGACCACCATGCGATGCTGTAAACATCAGGAGCACTTCTTTCTCCATCCTTCTTCAGTATCATCTTACATGAACTACCATGACCTCTAGCGTAGCGCATTGTGAAAGTCCTGTCACATGCTGATGATCTCTCGGTCACATCACAGCACCATGACACTCTTCAGGCAACAACGGACATACAACACTACGTTGTGCAGTTAGAACACCGGGCCATTAAAAACAGAATGTAAGTGCCACAGAAATCTACTGTAACCTTCATAGCTAGACAAAGATCCACTCACACTCGCCCAGACCACACCATAACCAACCACTAACTAATGTAAATAAAATGCTTGCCCCAGCTTGGTACTTCACCAAACTATACATACAACTCTCCACTCCCCAGCAAACACAACATTGTCAAAACATATGTATTTATTTATTTATTTATGATTACACCAGAACCAATTTCTGTGAAAGAGTCTAGTGTTATCCAGGATCTTTTTAGAGGCTCCTGCAGCCCAAGGCTTCGCATCTTGCAATAGAAGGGAAATGTAGATTCGCTTGGAGCAAGAAGTTCTTTGACATGACTGTACTCCTGGTGATACAGCTTCGCCAAAGGTGACTTTTCACTCACGGTATAACCTTGAGCAGGTAGAGTCTGCTAAAACCTTGACAAAACATATACTCACCATTATAGCTTGATAAGCACTGAACAACTGTCCTCCCAACCCAATCTTAATCTATCTCCAACAGATATACATCCATTTGATAGTACACTCTCAAGGCATAACAGAATTATACTTTCTTGTCTGCCCTCTGGGTTCCAACCATGTTTCCAACATTACAAACACTGATTCATCACATCATGAGACCCATCATGTCAGATGAACTTTTTTGCCGAAGTCTCTGTACACTTACATCTTAGTTATCTTGCACTCATCTTAAATACATATACACACAATATACCATACCATGCTTCTTGACCTGAGATCCTGCCTGATGGATGCAGTTGGTTTCCTGAGTGCTGCTGGAGCCCTATATAACGGGATCTTGAGCAGGAAGATGAGGAAGTAAGTATATACTGTATGTGTTGATATATCCCACACCTTTTAACACTTATTGTATAAGCACATTGCACTGCAATGTTGCTGCATATTCAATAATCAAATTTAAATGCATTTTTGTAGCAGATGTTTATGTTGTTTGGTTCTGGACATGGTTTTTGACTTAAAATATTTTGGGTATAGTCTGCCTGTGACAAGATTTGAATGCAGGAAAAGGCACAATTGATAGTGACCATTGAAATTTTCTCACTGACTTACGTATGAAAAAAATATTTGTTATACTTTTCAGCAGGGGTGGTACTATGAGAAACGAGAGCTTCGACATACTCCAAGTATTGTTGCAGGCCTCAGTGTTGAACAGGAAGTTCAGTATCGTCGAGAAGGTGCCCGTTTCATTCTTCAGGTGGGAAACAAGATGGGCCTTCGATACGAGACTATGGCAACAGGTGTTGTTTACTTCCACCGATTCTACATGGTTCACACTTTTCAGTCCTTCCCCAGACATGTAAGATTTTGACATGTTTCTAAAAGATAAATAAAATTTGTAGCTAAGCCTCCTACTAGTATAGTATCTTGTGACTTGTCTTATTCTTTGCTTTTATTGTTAGTCATAGGATTGTTATAGTTTACAATAAATGCATTTGTGGCTCAAATTGTGTGGTTATGTAAGTGACTGAATTTGTGGTTGGGCTTACATGACTACACATGGAATAGCTTTTTGAACGTTCTAAAATTTATTCTTGAATTTTATCTGGAATTGGGGTACAGGTACCCCATACGCATTTTTTTCCTTCTTATTTTATTAGTTGTTTGCGTGTAGATAAGATTATGAAACTTGGAGTTAACGCTCAGATCAAGCTGTCAAAATCTTTCATACATAACTGGAACATATCTTGAAATATCAGAGAGATTGGAGAACAAGTATTTTTTGTTATTGACGTTTTCAGATTCTCTTCAAGAAATGAGAATGTGATTAGTTTTGTCCTGAATTTTTCACCCACAAAAAAAACTTGATATTTTTTATCATGACATATGCTCATGAAAGAAATTATCTACATGTCATTAAGTAATCTTCATGCTTTTCTTCAGGTGACTGCTTGCTGCTGCCTTTTTCTTGCTGGTAAGGTAGAGGAAACACCCAAGAAATGTAGAGACATAATGAAGACTGCCAAAAGTCTTATGGATGAAGTGACGTGGGCTGAGTTTGGCACTGATCCACGTGAGGAGGTAAGATAACTTGGATTTAGTGTCTTATTGGAGATGTCATATAAAGCCAGGGTAGGCCTCACGCTGCTGTTAAGTGGTTATGGGTGTGTTCAGCCAATATAACACTGATCAGCACCACTTTCACTGCTGTCACGTCCTGTCACCTAGACCTCTCATTACCAAATGGCAGTCTGGCAGCACAGGTGCATCAAGCCCATCCGGGCTTGAACAGACCACTTCAAGAACAGCTATATCCTAGCTATAAAGAAAATCATCAGTAGATGATAGACGGCACCTCCAGTATTTGTGTAAAGACTGTAAGACTGGTTAATACATCATTTCTATTGCCCTTATGTTTTATTTTCTTTTTATTTTCTCCATATTTTTAGCCCCTGGCAATAGTTAATTCAGTAAGGAGATAAGGAAAATGATTAGTGTCCCTGTATCTCTTGCATGTTGTGTATGGCAACTAAAAAGCAAGTCAGTTGGGGACTAGTAACCTTTCCCTCTTGTTTTGTCACTTTCTAAAACAGGAAGTAATTAAGGAGCCAAGTGAGGATGTTTCCTCAAAAGCTCAGGCTGGGATGTCTGAATGTGAATAGTTGTAACCCAAGATGAAAAGAAGGGAGAGATTGGTGCAATGTTTGCTGAGAGAAACCGAGATGTCTGTTGAAACGAAAAGGGAGAAAGGTGAGTGGTTTAAGTATGTTTAGGAAGTAAAGTTTGGGGTTAGAGAGGAAAAGAGCAAAGAAGGAATGCATTTTCTGATATAGGCATGAGCTCTGGGATTATGTTAAAGAGCATTAGGAAGTTTAAGACTGATGTGGGCTAGAATGAAAGTAGACTGTGATGTGGGTCTCTGTTAGTGTGTATGTCTCAGATAATGAAGAAAGTGAAAGAAGGAATACATCCTGGGAGTTTAGTGAGTACGTTGACAGCTTTGATGCAGTTGATGGAATTCTGGTACAATGGGATCTGACTGCAATGATGGGTAATGTGACAGTGACAGTTGAGGGTCTAAATGGTATTCCTAATGAATCACAGATCAGGAATAAGTGCATTCATAAGTATACTTGGGTGAGTGGGATTGATTCTAAGTGGAATATAGTGGACTTTGTGCTATTTAACAGGCAAAGGACTGGTTGACAGATGTGAACATGCCAAGAAGGGGGAACAAGTGGAGTGTCAGATTATTTCTAAGAGGAGGCAAGTGTGAAAGTTGGTGTTGGGTTTAAAAAAAAAGGAAACAATAATCATGGAAGATGAGGTAAAGGTGAGTGACCTTGGGAAAGTGGGATGTTTTGCAGGGATATAGCATGAGAGATTAAGAAGGGCATAAAGTGAGAGTTAATGAAGCTAACAGAATGGAAAACTGTAGGAGACATTTAAGGAAACATTGCTTAAGTGTGCAGGTGAAGTGCATCAGCAGTAAATACATGAGAAAGTATAGTGAATGGTGAAGTGATAAAGCACACTCACTATTGAGAGAAAAGTGGTGTGTAAGGATGTTATCTACAGGTTAAGAATGCAAATGATTAGAAAGAGTGCAGGAGAAATCATGAGGAGATTAAGAGGGAGGTATAGGATATAGGAGCTGAAAAAGAGGGTAGGTAAGAAATGGGGTGAGTATATTGATGAATATTAGTGAGAATATGAAAATGTTTTGGAGCTAATAAAGAGGGCAGGTAAGAAATTGGGTGAGTGTATTGATGAATTTCAGGGAGAATATGAAAATATTTTTGAAAGCAGAGAAAGGTGTGATAAGAACAAGAAAAAAGTTGGGGTAAGAGTAAGGAGAGAAGATAGAGAAATAATCACATACAAAGGAAATGTGATGAAGAGATAAAGTGAGTATTCTGAGGGACTGCTAAATGTATAGGTGGTAGGGTGGTAGGTATTGATTATTACTTGGGTGCTCCTGTTGCTGCCACACTTCTTTGTTATCCTGTCATTTCCTATTTAATCAACCCTTCTCATACCACATATGAAGAGAGGCTTTAAAGAACTGACTGGAGATAGTGTAGTGTGGTGGTGGAAGAATATGTATGGGAGAGCTAGGGGTGTGTGCAGAGGAGATTTGGACATGTGGAAGGCTGTAGCACTTGACTGATGACCCATACACATAGTTCAGTCTTGCTCATACATTTTTTGTAACAATTGTCCAGAGTGTATTTTTTTTTTTCTTACTCATCACACATGTATTCACTTTTTTTTTTCTCTTTCGAAAATTAAAATATAGTTCAGCACAGCATATCAGATATGCAACTTTTATCATGACAATGAATTGGTTAGTTTTTCATGTTACCACTGAATGTGCTTTCATTCTTCAAAAGTATTTTTGTTTTTGTGGGTATTATGAAAGTAGCTGTTTTGAAGTAGATACTCAAACTTTTAACATTGCATATTTTCAGGTGATGACTTTGGAGCGGATCCTGTTGCAGACCATTAAGTTTGACTTCATTGTTGAACATCCATACACTTACCTTCTCAAATATGCAAAGTGCTTGAAGGGTAAGTATGGCATCATCTTATGTATAAGATAGAAATTATATATCTCTGAGAGTTGTTCTAGCTCCCATGCTGATATAGTTGGGCCAGCTAATAAGAAATGTATTAGCTTATTCAGGGCTCCTTGAAATGGGGTGTGGTTACACATGAATTAAAAAGAAAAGCAAAATTGTATGTCCATCTCCCAAACTCATATGGGTGGGTCTATTAAGATAATTTTGTGGGTACATCCATAGCTCATAGGACCAGGCTAGGGTTACAGAAGGATTAAAAAGCTGAGCGAAACTCTGCATGTCTGAGGATATGTCGAGCTCCCACATCAGTATGGGCAGTAGAAAGGCAAGGACAAAAATGAATGCTTGAATTACAGAGGTATAAGGCTTTTGAGTTTACATTGTAAGTCGTATGGGAGAATGATAATTTAGAGGGTGGTGGCTTGCACAGGGCATCAGCAGGTAATGAACAGTGTAGCTTCAGGAGTGGTGGAGAATATGTGGACCAGGTCTTTGCTTTAGAGAATTTATATGAGGAATACTTGAAGAAAGGGAAGGATTTTCATGTGGCATTTATGGATCTGGAAAAAGTGAATGATAAGGTTTATAGAAATGCCTCATGGAAGGTGCTACAAGTATATAGTGTAGGATAGAAGCTACTAGATGTAGTAGGTAGTTTTTAATCAGGAGGGTAAGGTATGAGTTTGAGCAAGCAGGGAGGAGTGTAAGTGATTCCAAATTAGGAGTCATGAAGGAGGTGAATGTGAGGGTCCTGGAGAAATGTAAAGGTCTTGGAGAGAGGGACATGTTTTTAGTATACTAAGTGTGATGGGGTTCTGAGTAGTGAGTCAGTTGCTGTTTGCATTTGACATGACTGTTTTGGTAGACCAGAGAGAGACACTGCAGAAACTGGTATTTGAGTTTGGGAGAATGTGTGAAAGAAGAAAGATGAGAGTTAATATGAAAGCTAGTAAGGTTATAAGTTTTAGCAGGGGGATGAGACAGGTTGGTATGAGTGTATGTGTAAATTAAGAGAATCAGAAAAGTGGGAGTATTTTGGTACCTGGAAGTACACATGACAGCAGATGTAACCATGGGAGTTGAAGTGAACCATAGGGTTGGTGCTCTAGGGATTGAATGAAAAGAAAGTCATTGTCTGTAAGGGCAAAGATAGTAACACTGATGGTGATGCAGTCCAGATGATGCTGCATGGGTGTGAGTAAGGCCTTAAATGTGAAAGAACAGGTGAGAGTGAAAGTGTTAGAAATGAAATGCCAGAGAACAGTGTGTGGTATGTGAGGAGGCTTGAATGTGTAAGAAATGACAGTGCAAGAGAGAGATGTGGTAGCGAGCAGAGTATGATTGAGAGAGATGTACAGGGCATGCTAAAATAGTATGGAAATATGAAGAGGATAAGTAAAGGGAGACTAAGTAGATATATGTATCAGAAGGAGGGAACAAGGGGTATAGGGAGAACAAGAAGGTAGAAGGATGGTGTGAAAGAGGTTGTGAATCACAGGGGCTTGAACAAACAGGAGGGTTATGTGTGTGCCTTGGATAGAGAGAACTGTAGTATTGTGGTATACAGTGGACAACATACTGTCAGTTGGCTGAACTAGAGCATAAGAAGTCATTAGGGGAAACTATGTAAAGGTCTGTGGGGCTTGAGTGTGAAAGGCTCTGGTTTTGGTGCAGTATACCTGACAGTTAGGGAGTGGACATGAATAAATGAAGCTGTTTTTTGTGTATTCCCAGTGCTGCTTCACTTAATGGGGAAATTGAATGGTTATAAAAGAATGATTTAAGTATCTCATTACTTCTCTTAGATAGGTCACCAAAAAAACAGCAAACATTATACAAAGATTAAAAGAATACACCTAGAATCATGTTAATGAACAAAACAGTATTGAATTAGTGAAGTGTGACTGTATTGTTTAAGCTTTTATATTGATCAGACACACATGGTAAATAGATACAGCAGTACTGTATTGCTTATCCTGTAAGCCATCTTTCATATTGTCCTTTGCCATTTTTTGGATATCGAGATAGCTTTACATAATGATTATGTCATTTTATAGAGGAGGTAGTACATATCTGAGTGGGATTTAGAATTACATATTCTGGTTTTGATAAATAGTAAATGCCTTATTGTTTTTCCTTTTGACAGGAGATAAGAAGAAGCTCCCCAACATGGTACAGATGGCCTGGACATTTGTCAATGACAGGTAAGTCATAATATTTTCATTTAAGCTGAGAATTTTGTAATGGATATGAGTACTACTTTTGACATTTCCAGTATGTATAGCAGGTTAATTAGTTTTCTAGGCTCGAGTCATGTATTCAGTAGCTTTGTTACATTGTCAACCTCTGTTAAATGATGAGATGGGGGAAGTTTCCTTTAATCTTTGCAGTACCCATATATCAGACATTTTGGAACCATATATCCTCTCTTAATGTACAAAACATTTATTAGAGGATTTTCTTTTTCTTTCATGCTTGTTTGATGTATCTTGTGTTAGCAAGGTAGTACCAAGAACAGATGAAGAAAAGGACTCATTCACTTACATTCATTCTCTGCTTGTCATGTATAATGCACTAAAACTTTTGTTTGCCCTTCAGTCCATTGACAGCACATCACCCCCTATGTACCACATTGCTCCTCTTCACTCTATCTTATGCACACATTTAATCCTCCTGCATGCTCAGGCCCAGAGCTCTTAAAATCTTTCTCACTCCATCCTTTTGTCTCCAATTTAGTCTCTTCCTTTTCCTTGTTCCCTGTACTTTTGATGTATATTCTCTTTTTCAGCCTCTCCTCACACATGTAAATGATGTGTAAATAAAGATATGTATAGTTGGTAAAGTGATAAATAAATGATATGTGGTTGTATATATAAAAATATGTATAGTTAATAAAGTGATAAATAAATGATATGTGTGACATGTGTAAAATTATAGATGGAAAGAAAACTTTTAAGTGTTTGATGTGATTGTGTGTATGTAGAAAGAAATTACTCAACGCAAAGGCCCATAATCAATGTATACTTACATTGATAAAGATCGTTCCTGCTGCCAGCCATGGCCCTCCCTTGTCAGCTCAGCACCCCTTACAGCAATAGAGAGGAAAGAATATTTCTATTTTGGGAATCTTCTTTAATGACATATTATGTGAAATAATCTGGGAAGGAAAAACCTTTGTAAGGTTTTTTAAATTTTTTGTGTACTAGGTGAGCTTCATTTCTAACATATGTTGTTGTATAAGGGTTAAAGGCTCCATCATCTGTTCCTGATGCTAACTTACTGAGGCAGGAAACAACAGACATTTACTAAAGAAACATTTTAGCGATTCTGTTTGCGAGTATATCAGTTTAGTATTTAGCCATAGTACTGTATGTCTCATTGCTTAGTGTACCATCAAACCGATAAATCTGTTAGGTCAGTTTCCCTCTGTTGGGTATGCACATTAGTCTGATAAGTTTGTTACTGTTATGATAAACTAGATAAGCAATGATCCTTCTTACCAGAAGATACCTTGGACTGACCTCTAAGGGAAAGTTGTGGACTGGGCTTCACGCTAGCTCAATAGGGTAAACAGCAGCTGATACTGGGTACTTGGTTTGTTGTTTGGTTATGTTAGCCTTTTAGTCTGTTGACATGGTCATTAAAGCCATCAGTTTTCAAGTTATAACCATCACATTTAAGCTCTTATACTCAAATCTTCTTCAGCCTGCCATGATCTTACACCTGATCACCACCTCAGCCATCTCTTGCCTACTAAAACCCTTACTTAAATATTTCTGACAAAAAATACAA
Source organism: Panulirus argus (assembly GCA_038088735.1). Lineage (NCBI taxonomy): Eukaryota > Metazoa > Arthropoda > Malacostraca > Decapoda > Palinuridae > Panulirus > Panulirus argus. The sequence goes on from JAYMFT010232003.1 coordinate 22,506, forward strand.
AAATTGTGCATGCTTGCAGGTAGTTTGATATAGTGGCGGTATGCAACTATATCTCATTGGGCAATAATCTGTACTACGTATCAAAACATATATAGCACAAAAATTCCTGATTCCTGGGATGCTTCATGGTATATATACCCATCTTCCAAGAAGAATCATGTTCAGAAAGGGATCATACATGGGATACACACTGTTTATAGCCTGGGAAATTCTAATTGGACAGCTATGACTATGAACTGAAGAATTTAGCTGGGTATCCTGAATATAGATGAGGGTGTAGTGTCTCATTTGGGTGTAATGTAGTTTTGAACACGAGTTTAAATGGAGTTTTGTATGTGACTGCAACTGAGCCACTCCATGAGTGAAGAATGGAATTGATGATGATAAAATAACTTTATAGGTTGAGTGACAAATGAATTGTAAAGCTTGATAGGGTAGATCTTTTTTTAAGTTTTGGAGTGTATTATATATGAATTAGTTTCATCTTGAATTTGAGAAGAAATTCATTATAATGTCTTGACATCTTGTATAGTGTACTTTGGAGACTGAAGAGATACTATTTTTGTAATTCATAACCTTTATGTCTTTATTATCACAGTTAATGTGTCCTGACTCTTTCAGCCTGTGTACAACACTCTGTCTTCAGTGGGAACCAGAAATTATAGCCATTGCCCTTATGTACCTCGCAGGAAAGCTGAGTAAATTTGAAGTGACTGATTGGACGGGGAGGATCCCTAAGCACCAACGTTGGTGGGACATGTATGTTGAAGGCATCTCCATGGACTTGTTAGAAGGTACAGTACCCATTTATAAATGTCTACAGCCATCATTTACAAAAAAAACTAAGGTCCTTTCAGCAAGGTGTTCTGTGTGTCATGCTAAATGTTTTATGAATACCTTTGCCAACCTCTTTTTATTTTTTATATGAATGTGATGTCAAAACTAGTAGTATGAATATTTGTTTTCAGATCAAAGATCTGAATGTGAAAATAAATTAAGTGAAACCTAGCTAGGGGAGTGGAATAATTGAGAGAAAATATGAGTCTCACCTCTCTTCATAATTCTTCTCATGGCCAGGCACTTAAGCGCTATTAATTACCAATTTCTCATAATCCACTTTCATTTTTATCCACGTCAGTCTGGCATTCAATTCCTTATACTCTTGCAAGTATTATCACAACCCCTGCTCCAGCAGTAGTGCTATCCCCTCCTTAGCTCTTGCCCTCACACTAACCCCCGACTCTAGTCCTAAGACATTCCCCAGCTATTTTTCCCCCTTACCTTTGAGCTTTGTTTCACTCAGAGCGAGAACATCCAGTTTACTTTCCTCAAACATGTTACCTATATCTCCTTACTTGTCTTAGTTACATCTACACACATTCAGATACCCCAGCCTGAGCCTACAAGGGGATGAATATGCCCTGCTTGATTCCTTCTTTTATTCTATCTTTATAGAAACAAATACAAGAAGGGGAGAGTTTCCAACCTCCCACTCCCACCCCTCTTACTCTCCTTCTTCGATACACTGAAATTACATGGGTAGAATTCTTTCTCCCCAGGGATAATTATTATCTTATTGATGGAAATTATATGAAAATGGTAACTTAGTCAACATTAAATTAACATTATGACAGGTAAAAAGATTGAATTAAATGGGCATCTTAAGTATAAGAAAAAAATGATTGTGAAATATGAATACCAAAGTTGGTACCTTGCATGACAAAATGAATTGAGATGGTTATATTGGGCCTTCATATGTTATGGTTACTTGTTTAGGACATTTGTTACAAACTTCTAGACCAGTACTCTGCACTTTTTTCAGACATCTTTCACCATATTCTGGACTTTTATTTTGTATATCATGTATATTTCAGATATTTGCCACCAAGTTCTGGACCTGTACTCACCTAATAGAACTGAACCAGTATCAAGTTCTGGAGAAACCCCAGTCACTACTCCAGGAACTCCAAGACGACCATCAACACCAACACAGACACCTACCACGGCACCACCACCTGTGAAAAAAGCTAAGAAAGAAGAAGTAAAATCTTCTCCAGCCAAGACAGAGAGTACTACACCATCACAACCTTATCAGTACCCATACCAGTATCCAAGTTATCCTTCATCTTACCCTTCCCAGAGTTCTTCCCAAGGAACATCCACTGCTGCTGCTGCTGCTGCTGCCGCCGCTGCTGCCGCTGCTGCTGCTGCTGCTGCTACCCAGCGCTACTCATATACATACCCTTCATCCACGACACAAGGGCCACCACCACAAGCTCCACCTCAAGCACCCCCTCCGACTTACCAACCCCCTCAGAGGCACTACCCACCTCCTACAGCAACAGCCTCCCAGGCCCCTCCTCCACATTACACCTCTCAGCCTCCTCCTTCGCATTATTCCTCAAGTACTCATCCTTCATCCTCATATCATCCCCCACCTACTACGACACACTACCCTACACCACCTACAAACCAACCTCCTCCACAAAGCCATTATGCCCCTCCTCCTCATGGATCTGCTTCTTCTTCTTACTACGCACCACCACCTGCTTCTACCAACCAACCCAGTTATCCAGGAGCAGGACCATCCTCATCATATCCTCCACCAAGCTCCTATTCACATTCGAGCTCCAGACAATATTGACCCTGTTTTATCATTATGTTTTTTTTAAGGTTTTCCATAGGTACTTGTTTATGGACCTTGGCATATAGTTTTGTTATTGGACCATAGCATACTTTTATACTTATTATAAAGTGAAGCGTGTAAAATTTATTGACAGGCTAAAAATATGCATGCATTTGAGTAGTTGTCAACTGATGGAACATTTTCTTGGAATCTAAATAAAAATATAGGTAAGGATATACTGGGGTTTTATTCTTCAACATGTGTCTATCAGTAATAGGTATCTTCATACCCAATAATTGTATATAAATAATTCATTTACAAAGAACTGTATGAAATTCCAAGAAATGTTCGTCTGCAGTCACTTTGGTTGTCTGAACAAATGCAGAGGTACATCATGAAGTTAGGTTCATGATTAGAGATGATGAATATTGCATGCATGAGGGACCAATTTTTACTGAGTTCTTTATCATGTGAGTGAAGTGGTTGCTGTTCAGTTTGCTACTTTACTGACTTTATCCAAGATTAGGATGTGATGATCTCTCACACCTTTCTGTATTGTTTCATAGAAATAAAGTGCCAGTGAGAATTAGTCTTGATTGAAGAACTCCTGCAACTATGATTTTTCTGTGGCATTTGGTGAAAATCAGAAGTGACCAAAACAACAACAAATTTAACTGTATGGAATGTGTGATTAATTAATTATACAACTTCAGGACCTCTTTTATGGGGCTTCTTCAGCTAACAGGCTGCAAAGCAATGAGAAGCAGGGAAATGAAGGACTCCTTTGGAGTAAGAATTTCCTTAACAAGATTTACACTCCATTGTGTCCAGTGATAATGATATAATGCTGCTGAAGGTGACTCAACACATGTCATAGGAGTCTGTTAAACCCAGGAATGTATATGAAGATAGGTAACACAGCATGAGAAGAGGAGTTATATTAATGTTCATGAATATATATGAACTCGACTATAACTACTTCCATGCTGTGTTGTCTCTAATTGTGATCAGTTGCTAGTCATCCATCAGCCTTAGTAGTCCACTACGGACATTTCATTTCCAGTGAACAAAAATACTGCGAGATGTGAAAAAAGTTCTGAATTGTGACCTGAATTTGTCGTACCATGCACCAATGCCTCCCCGACTCACCTGACTCAAGCTGCTCTAGCACCTTGTACTTTGAGTGCATCTCTCGTCTTGTGTGAGTAATAAAGTTCATGTTCACCATAGTATAAGTATCTGTACAGCATTAATATTTAAAGTCCAATGTGGAAATACCTGTACAGTAGTGTTAAGTAAATTACATTAGTAGATGAAGAGAGTATAGTGTTTTACAGAAATAAGAACTATGAAATACAAAATTTATGACTGCAGATATTTGGCTCCAGGTCAGTTTGGGCATTGTCTGGTCCTTCTCAGAGCCCAAGTCATCAGTTTAGTGTACATTATAGTAAGTCATATCAGTCATATGCTTTTTCATGAGGTGTGTGATGAACACAAATTATGAAAATATCCTGAATTTTGAAATATGTTTGTGATGTTCTGTAATCTGGACTTTTCGGTATTTCAATTAGTTTAGGGCCCCCAAGGATAGCAAATCAGTAAGGTTATCATGTACATCAGAGGTCATTTGTTCACATACTTTTTCACATTCCCATAATTCCATCAACTGAATTGTCACCTCCTCTTGCCCTTACCCTTGGATATTCCTGGATATCCTCGTTTGCTCGTGCCCTTAGGATATTCTCAGATTTTTCTTCCCTCTTGCTCTTGAGCTTAGTTTCTTAGAGCAAACCATCTGGGTTCCTCTCCCTTCTTATCATTCTGGGTACATCCATGTGCAATTAAGATACCCCATCCTGAACCCATAAGGAGGATGATCACACCTCACCTGGTTCCTTTTGTTCCCATTGAAACTGTATATATTTTACAGTTACTTCTCGTCTGTCAGCCCAAGGAAGTATCATAGAATATTCTATGTAAATAAGCCTTTTTTATTATGCTATACTGTACTTCACTTTTGAAGCAAGCGGTTTTTTAGCCTAAAAATATACCCCTTTTTTTTTTGGCCTTTTTCTTCAAAAAACATACATTAACATACATAAAATCACTCTGCAAAAATAGAATTGATTGCATGTGAAGAATGTATTACAAAAATATTCTCTATACATCAGAACAGAAGAACAAGGCTGTGCCATTTCAAAAATGTACTGACTACACTATTACCTGAGTGACACGAGTGACCTATGTCGTTCATTCATTCCCATTTCCGTCATGCTGCAGTGAAGACTGAAGAGGACTTAAGTATTCTCTACTGTTATACAACTTCTGAAATTCATATATGCTGTTTGCATTAACCATAACCTCAGTCATCTCATTCCATTCATTCACTATCCTTGTGCAGTAAAAAAATTCTTTACATCTTTTTATTTGTAACAAGTTTCATGGTGAATTGCAAGTTATGGCCTTTGGTTGTTTTATCCCTACACCTCTCGAAGAACTGTTCACTTTGTGTCATCAGTCTGTTACAAAAGTCCAAAGTTGTGATCAGGTCACCCCTGACTCTTCTCACTTCTGAGGTAAATAAATGTAAAACCTCTAGTCTTTCCCTGTGACCCAGCTCTTGTAATTCTGGTATGATCTTTGTTGCACTGGACTTTACCCTTTTGCTCTTTTTGCTTTTGTAGGTGCAGTCACCAAGCTTGAAAAGCATAATATAGTTTTGACCTTATGTAGGATATGAACAGCTTGCTAATTATTTCCTTAAATGTATACTTGAAGGTTTTTCTAATATATGCCAGCAGACAGTTTCCTCCTTACCTCCAGCTGCAGGTCAGGAACAATTTTGACTCCCAGTTCCTTCTCACACACTGAATCCTGAATCTTGTGTGTTTCTGTAGATGTGCTGATGTGTGTGCATGTTTGTATGAAATCACCATCAACTTGCTTATTAGCACAGTATGGGAGAGTCATGCACTCACTGAGTCTTATAACTTGAGTTTTCTTTGCTTATTCCAAGGTTTCAGCATTATTCAGGTTAAGGTTTATGCCCATAGTTCCTTGCTGTCCTTTGTCTAGCAGTGAACCACTGTTGTCTGTCAGGGAATGGGGCAACATATGTTTCAGAAAGTGGGTCACCGCTTTGGCTAATGGGAAAGATTCGAGTTAGTATGACTGGGTCTAATCCTCTGTAGTGTGTTAGGGAGCTGAACAGTCTTGTGTCTGATTTCTTCGTAGAGTGAACCTCCGACACAAAGAGTCGTATATTAGGGAGTTGAAGGATGCATATGTGACGGAGTGAGCCACCATCACTTGTAAGGTAGTGGGTCAGGGATTGTGTGTCTGTCTTGGGTCAGGAAATGAGCCATCGACAAGTAGCAGGGAGTGACTTGTCATGTAGTGTAGAGGGGTGAGGGTGGTTGAGCTGCTGTGGTGTGTGGAGTGAGTGTTCATTTTGTGTCGAGATTGAGCCATCATTTTGTGTCAGTGAGAGAGCTTCTTCTGTCATTTATTAACCAGTGAACTACTATCGTTTGCTAGGGAGTAAGGCATTTATAGTTTCTGGACATGTGCTGTCTTTGTACATCAGAGAGTGAGTCCTGGATGGTGTGGATTAGGGAGGGAGTCCCAGTACGAAGAAGTGAGTTGCAGTCTGTCCGGGTTCTTCAGGATTAAGACACCATCGCGAGGTAGTGAGCTCTTGAAGTATTTCAGTGTAGCGATCTGCAAATATGTTTCAGGGATAGCCATAGTCGTTTGTCGTGAGGGAGTGTGGTGCCATCTCTTTGTTTTGGAAAAAGCCTTTGTCGTATGTCATCCAGTGAGCCAAAGACATGTGCATGAGAAAGAAAGGCTGACTTTAAGTCAGGGAATGATTCGTCTTTATGTTTGAAACAGGTCACCCCTCACTCTTACCTTTCCTGTGGTCGGCAAATTTAAGGCCACCAACCTTTCCCTTGGAATATTTGAATATTCTAATACTTAACAGTATATAGTTTGTCTCATTTGTTATTCCCTTAATGTTAGACTCTGGCTACAGGATAGGGATGATGTGAAACCCCCAAGTCCCTCACACGCAAAGATTCATGCACTTTATTTCGTGCCTAGCATGGGCCAATAGGCCTCTTGCAGTGTCTTCACGTACTATATTCTTATGAAGGCAGTCACAGTGAAGGCTACATTCACTGCGTCTTGTCTTGGTTAATTTATGGCCCGTGTTTACAGTTTGTCCTTTGAACGGGAGATAATTTTACACGTCCATTGTTCCCTACTCAAAAGTGTTTTTTTTTTGTGTGTGTGTGAACATGCTATGTTATTTTTCATCGCTCTGGCTATTTAATTTGCTGGTGTCTCTTGTTGTTGTATCCTAATGTAAGCATAAGCTAGCGATTAGATTTGATGGTAGAATGGATACTTTTTATTGACAGTTACAGAGTTTTCAAAACTTCGTGTTCCCGCCCGTCCCGCCCACCGCACAGGAACATCGTTGGTGACTGGTTGGCCAGTGAAAGCCATTAGAACGTTGGCTTGTATGTGGATAGGTGGTGGAGCTTCCATAGGCAAATGGAAAACCGACGGAATCCGGTTAAATTTCATATCGTATCGTATTCGGAGATAAAGCACGGAAAGCCATTAGTTGTATATGTACATAACGAATCATTAGGGCTATGCTAATTATTGGTTGAGACTTAGGGAAAAAATAAAACATTTTGTAACGAATAGACGAGAAAAATGTTAACTCCAAAACTTCAGGACGTCCCATTAAGTCATGACGCTTGAAATTTCAGATGAAATGGCTTGTTTAACAATCATAGGAAGAGTATCTGTTAACATTACCCATATTTTGACAGTTTGGTCTATTAACATCATTATATTGATTCAATATTTATTTATTACACTGTTTATAAGTACTAAGATGCTGATTTCTTGTCATAATTAGTTAGAAAAACTAAAAACGTCCCTGTGAATGCACCGTTCAAGATCAGAATCTGTTAAGATCACATTTTGTCTCATTCGTGTGGATTACAATGGTAAATGAGTGAAGCGTGTGTCCGACCGAATTTTTCCAGTGGCTGTGACTTGGATTGATTCATATTCGAAATATAAAAAAAATAATTTTTCAGCACCATATAAAAAGGAGTCATTTTATCAACTCGTAATTCTTAGTAGAATATTCATGTGGCACAAATGCATGGGACACTAGTAGGAATATAGTCCAAGACGAACGGTACAAAAAGGGAAGATTTAAGTCACTGGATTCGGACAAGGCTTCGCGAGACAGTGAAGTTCCGCTTCGGGGTTCGAGACAGCCGGCGAACGGATTCGACTTTCCAATTCAAACCTGATGGCCAGTACGCGTTGTGGTAGTGGTGGTGAGAGACGTTGTCATTGTGGCGCGCGAAAGTACTACTGTGACAAAAGTGTCAACGGGAAACATGGTGGTGTAGCCTTCAGGCTACCCCATGACAAGTGCTACGAGAAGCATAGCAGTCAAAACTGGAGGTCTTCATAGAACTAGAAAAGAGGTAAGATACTGGTCACATGAGAGACGCTGGGGACGAAAACTCCGGTTCCTGACGCAGTGAGGGTTTTAAAAGATTAGGATTTGTGAAATTTGGTGATTAGGTAGGTGTTCCCCGTGTTCCCCGCTGAGGAATTGATTGATATTTTCAAAAGACAAAAGCTCGTATGTGTGTAGCCAGGTGACAACATTTGGAGATCGGCGCTGTAACCGATTTTGAGGTTTTGACAACTCTTGCTGTATTTTACCAATGATGGGGGGGGGGGATTTTATAGCGAGGGTGAAGTTTGTAGAGGTTTTCGAAAAAGAGGGAAAAAAAATGTCGGGGAGAAGAGACTAGCGAGAGTGAGTGAGTTTGGAAAAGAGACCTCTGTGAAGAAATACCATTAGAGATTGAATGTACAATGGCAGAAGGTACTATGAAGCGAGGGGAGTGGGTGAGGAATGGGAGGTATTCCGGGAAGCAGTGATGGCGTGTGCTACAGATGCGTGTGGCATGAGAGAAGGTGGGAGGAGGAGGTGGGCAGATTAGGAAGTGTAGTGAGTTGTGGGGTGAAGAAGTAAAGCCGTTAGTGAAAGAGAAAAGAGAGGCGTTTGGACGTTACTTAGAAGGAAAGAGTGCAAATGATTGTGGGATGTATAACAGAAATCGACAGGAGGTCAAGAGGAAGATGTAGTGGTTGAAAAATAGGGCAAATGAGAGCTGGGGTGAGAGAGTATCTGTTAAACTTTAGGGAGAATAAGATGATTTGAAAGATGAATAATGTGCGTGAAACATGATAACAAATGGGAACTTCATTGAAAAGGGCAAGGGGGTAAGTGATAACAGGTAGTGATGAAGTGAGGAAGAGATCGAGTGAGAGTATATTGAAGGACTGTTAAATGCGTTTGATGATAAGAACGGCAGGTGTAGGGCGTTTTGGTCAGGGTGGTATGCGAAGTGAGGGTCATGGAAAGTGGTTTAGTGAAGATAGTATGTGGGGAAAGCCCTGCTAAAATGAAATGCTGGAGTGGATGGTATTGCAGTTGAGTTTGTTAAGGAAGGGGTGGCTGTTGTTAATTAGTTGGTAACAATTTATAATGTATATGGATCATGGCAAGATGCGTAAGGATTGGCGAAATGCATGTATAGTGCCATTGTACAAAGGCAAAGGGGATAAAGGTGAGTGCTCAGGCTGCAGAGGTATAAGTTGAGTGAACCTGGTGAGGTGCATGGGAGGGTACTGATTGAGAGGGCATATTCATGTACAGAGCATCAGATTGGGGAGGAGCAGTGTGATTTTATAAGTGGTAGAGGATGTGTGGATCAGGTGTTTGCTTTAAAGAATGTGTGAGAAATACTTAGAAAAACAGATATATTTGTGTGTGGCATTCATGGATCTGTAGAAAGCACATGATAGGGTTGATAGAGAGGCTTTGTGGAAGGTCAAAAGAATATATGGTGTGGGAGGAAAGTGGCTAGAAGCAGTGAGAAGTTTTTAGCAAGGGTGTAAGGTCTGTGTATGAGTATGAAAGGAGGAGAGGGAATGGTTTCAAGTGAAGGTCAGTCTGTGGCAAGGGTGTGTAATGTCACCATGGTTGTTCAGTTTGTTTATGGATGGACTGGTAAGGGAGATAAATGCGAGAGTGTTGGAAAGAGGGGCGAGTATGCAGTCTGTGGAAGATGAAAGGGCCTGGGTAGAGTCAGTTGTTGTTTGTTGATGATACAGCATTGGTGGCAGATTAGAGTGAGAAACTGTAGAAGTCGGTGAATGAGTTTGGAGGAGTGTGAAAGAAGGAAGTTGAGTGAATGTGAATAAAATCAAGGTTATTAGGTTCACCAGGGGTTGAGGGCCAGGTTACCTGGGGTGTGAGCTTGCATAGAGAAAAACTGAAGGAAGTGAAGTGTTTAAGATATCTGGGAGTGGATATGGCAGCATACGGAACCATGGAAGGAGAATCAAGTCATAGGATGGGAGAGGGGGAGAAGGTTCTGGGTGCAATGATGAATGTGTGCAAATGGAGAACATTATCTGGTAGAGCAAAAAATGGGTATGTTTGAGGGAATAGTAGTTGCAACAATATTACATGGATATGAGGCATGGGCTATGGATAAGGCTGTGTGGAAGAGGGTGGATGTGTTGGAAATGAAATGTTTGAGAACAATATCTGGTGTGAGATGGTTTAATTGAGTAAGTAATGAAAGGGTAAGAGAGATGTGTGGAAATAAAAAGAACGTGGCTGAAAGAGCAGAAGAAGGTGTGCTGAAATGGTTTAGACATATGGAGAGAATGAGTGAGGAAAGGTTGACAAAGAGGATATAAGCATCATAAGTGGAAGGAACAAGGAGAATGGGAAAACCTAATTGGAGATGGAAAGATGAATTGAAAGAGATTTTGAGTGATCGGGGTCTAAATATGCAAGAGGGTGAAAGGCATGCACGGGATAGTATGATTATACTGTGGTTGACATGTTGTCAGTGAACTGAACCAGGGATAAGAAGTGCCCAGAGTAAACCATGGAAGGGTCTGCAGTGCCTGGTTGTGGATAGGGATCTGTGGTTTTGGTGCGGTACACATGACAGCTAGAGAATGGGTGAGAGCAGATACGACCTTTTTTCTCGTCTGTTCGTGGCACTACCTCGCTAATGTGGGAAATGGTGATCAAGTATGAAAACACTAAACTTTTGCAGTTGTTTTGTCCTATTTAATGCAGTTCATTTTAACACCCAGTTTTTATTACTCTTGCATATCTCCAAATGTCCTTGTAGTATTGACATCACTTGGCAGCTGATTTCTTTCTTATACAGCTCCATATCAGCACCATCATTTTTTTTCTCTTGATGGTCAACTGTCCTGCGAGGTTATGAAAGATCATTCCATGGATCTCTGGGGTTAGGAACCTTCAACGTCTCTCATTCTGGCAAGATTTATGCCTTTCACTGTATGCAAAACTATTCAAGTGGCAGTTGCAGTAACAGCACAGTTTGAAAGTTCCCTGCATTTCGAAGCCACCAACCACCCACCATTGTAATTTCACTAAGAGATATAACATATCTGGGAGGGGGAATATTTATACATCCACACCCCAAGTAACTTGTGCCTCAACCCTGCTAATCCTAATAACCTTGCTTTTGCAGTATTTACATTTATTCTCAGCTTCTTCCTTTCACACACACTTCTAAACTCAGTCACCAACTTTTGCAGTTTTGCACTTGAATCTGCCACCAGTACTGTATCATCAGCACACAACTGACTCATTTTCCAGGCCCTCTTATAACCCATAGACTGCATATTTGCCCCTCTCTCTCAGACTCTTGCATTTACCTCTCCCACTACCCAATCCATAAACAAATTACACAACCATAGTGACATCACACACGCCTGCCACAGACCAACTCTCACTTTTAACTATTCACTTTTCTCTCTTTCTACTTGTACACATGCCTTACACCCTTAATCAAAACTTCTCACTGCTTCTAGCAGCTTTCCTCCCATGCTGTATATTCTTAGGGTCCTCCACAAGGCATCTCTATCATCCCATCATGTGCTTTCTCCAGATCCATATATGCCACATACAAATCCATCTGTTTCTCTAAGTATTTTTCACACTCATTATTTAATTCTTTACAACAGACACCTAATACACACATCCTCTATCACTATTGAAACCTCACTACTTCTCCCCCAAACTGATGCTCTGTACATGTCTTTATCCTCTCAATCAATACTCTCCCATAGAACTTACCAGATACGCTCAACAAACTTATACCTCAGTAATTTCCTGTTATCTGTGATATTATATACCATAAATTCATAAGGTTGTCAGAAACATAGACATTCCAGTTATGGTAGAATTTGCTTTAATTTATCAATTTGTGATTTGTAAGAGAGTTTGACTGTTATACAATCAGAACATTTAGTGATAAACAGGAAAAACTAACATAAAATACAAAAAACTACAATACAACACAAAATGTGAAATAACAAAAGTCATCCCGATGCAAGATTTAATAACCAAATGTGATATAAATAATGTGATGTAAAAAGTTGACATTTCCTGTCAAGATAAACTCAACCTTTATTTGTTGTAATAAAGTTTACACTATCTTTCTTATCAACAATACCTTAGTCCAGTTACCATGTTCAAACAACTTACACTAAATAAACCTGGCTCATTCAACTACAGTTTTACACCTATAATTACCATCAAATGAATATGATAAACAATGAATTAATAAGCATCAAATTACCATTACAATCAATCAGGATTACCTTGTTGAAAATGAGGCAGTATATGAAATATGCATACAACAAAATCATACATAAAAACTGCATTATCACTTCAGCAGGAAAAGGATGGAACTGACCTTATGTTCACTTTGAACACACCACAGATAATATATAATCTCCGCATATCAAGTTCATCATCTGTAGTATGTCATTCCTTCCCTGATGGATGAAATGGAGAATGGCTGATTTTTTTTCAGTCACCATATCTATATTTACTTGGAGAAGGAAGGTTTTCATCATCAGGACAGGAATAAACTTCACATGGCTGAAAGCTTTTCCTTCACAATGTCAAAATCTTCCATCTTAGCTTTTACAGATGACTCAAACTCTTTTAGCTAGTTCTGTCTGTTTGTCTTGTATACGATGATTTGATGAAACACACACTGACTTCTTGTTTCACTCTGGCAGGAGTACTGGACTTCTTTAACACTGAGTAAAACACCAACTGCTCACTGAAAGCATATGATCCTGGCACAATGACATTCACCATGACATGAAATGAGGCATACCATACGAATGAGACTTGTAGCAGAGGCCTTAGCTGAAGAGTGCGTAAATGAAATGTTTCTCTTCAATGCAAAGGTTTTTGTCGCACTAAACTATTTGCTTGTATGATAGCCTTGTCAGTGAACATTCATAATCTTTAATGAATGAATATTTGCATTCCACACTAAATGACTCCTCCATGAGATCTTTTCTCCTGTATGAATAGTAAAGTCCCATACTATTTAATTCTCATTAAAGAAGGTATTTTGGTATTGTGAACACATGTATGGTTTCTTGCTATTTGTGCTCTACAAGGAGAGAGTTCTACACTCAAATGGCCCCATTTCTTGATCTTTACGACATAGTTCTTGAAATATCTGTATGATGTTCACTTTCACATTAATGTCACTCGGCCAAAAAAGTACTCCTTTACACCTTTAACAAGTTTCTTGTTTACTTTTCATGTTTCTATCCTTGCATCTTTTGAAGAACTGCAACTGTCTGCGGCACAGAACTAGTTTAACAGCTTATAGGTTGTGATCAGGTCATCCCTTATCCGTAACCATTTTAGAGTACAGAAGCTGAAGGCTTCTATCTTTTCCCTTTAACTCAGTTCTCATAACTCTGGTATCACCTTTGTTGCCCTCCTCTGTTAGTTCTTTGTGCTTCTTTAAGTGCAGTGACTATACCTGAGATGCATGATCTAGTTTTGGCCTAAAATAGGATGTGAACAGCTTCCTGAATATTTCCTTATCCATGTACTTCAAAGCAATTCTTGTTTATAGCAAATGAAAGGTTATCTCCTTTACTGTTCTCCAAAGCTCAGACTCTGACTACAGGTTAAGGATGATGTTGACTTCCAAATCCCTATCATACATAGACCTCTACAGCTTCTATCCTGATATATAATATTTATATGGAAACCTTTCACTGTGTTCCATCCTCACTACTTTACATTCAATCAAGCTGAATTTCATCAACCATGTAACAGACAAACTTTGAGTTTACTTCCCTCATGACTGGTATCATCCATAAACACATTCAGATAAAAGTCCAAACCTTCTAACAAATCATTCACATAGATCAAGAAAAGTGGTCCTAGAACAGAACCATGAGGAACATTACTGGTGACCTCAACCCAATTCAAGAAGGCCCTGCTGAAATGCATCCTTTGTTCCCTTCCACTGAGATAATCTTCTAATAAACAAAGTAGTCTACCCTTATTCTTGCCAAAAGCTCTCGCTTCTTTACCAAACTCCTATGTGGTACAATGTCAAATGGTTTCTGGCATTCATAATACAATCCACCCAGACTTCTCTTTTGTCTCAAACAGCTCACACACTTATAGAAATCTGTGAGATTCATTAAACACGATCATCTTTCTCTAAAGCCATGTTTTATCTTATGTAGTATCTCCTCCACAAGAAGTCATCCATTTACTTTCTTATCATCTTTGTCAGACTTTACAGACACTCACATCAGGAAGAATGGGCTATAGTTCAGTGCATCCTCCCAGCCATTTTTTCTAAAAGGGAGGTAAGATGTTTGCCCTCTTACATTTTTGGCATTTTATCTTTCCAAGACATCTTGAACAACTTCTGAAATGGTTTTTCAAGTACATCTGCACACCATCATATGCATATAGAAGAAATTCATGAGGACAATGACCCATTAGTACTGTTTAAGTCTTTTCTTCGTATCTCAATGCTTTCCAACACCTCATTTCATCTAACTGATGTTGGGGCTACGGTGTCTAACACTCTGATAATATTTGTCATTCAGCTTCTTGTGTCTATTTACATAATCCACTACCACTCTTCCCCCTGAATCCTTTAACCTTCTTAGCTGGTCTTTAACTTGCTATATAGAAATTTTGGATTGTCTCCTCCCTTGTCTAAAGTACTTTAAGGAGTTTCTCTGTTCCTTCTTTCTTATCCTGTCATACCTGCTGTCTGCTCTCTTATACCTTATATATACTGGTTTCCTGGGGTGCCATTTATATATTAACAGCACATTGCTAAGCTCCTGTGCTTTTTTGCATCCTTTATTGACACCTTCTCCTTGGTTTTTTAACCTTCCCTCTGTATCTATGGTTACAGTATCCAGGTTCCTTCACAGTATATTTCACAGAACCTTCCTCCAACAATGCCCTACTTCCTAGCTACTGAATTCTATTTCCCAGTTTGAGTTATGAAAATTGTCAATTTGAGTGTAGTTTCCATGATTATATCTCCTCTTTGTCTAGCTTAATCACTGCTGTTTCTACATTTTCCTTTACTATATAATCAAACTTAGGCATTACATGATCATACTTTTTTACTTGGTGTATTATCATCTCTGATATTCTCAGTTTCCATGCTACTTAATGTGAAAATGAGATAAAGTAATGATGATATATCAGTCCCTTTCATCCTATGTGCTCAGTTTTACATTACTGCAGGAAATATTGCCACGTCCACTCAAAGAACTTGTGTTTTGTTACTCTGTCTTCATGAGAATCCAAGTCCTCCAGTGTATCTCTTTACAATTAAAATCCCCCATTATTTGTACTTTATCATATAAGAGAAGTCACTGCTTTACTATTCCATATGCCATTCCAACTGTTTCTTCACTGTTGTCACTGCTCCAGTTCATTAAAATTCTTTGAAGGATTAGACATTGTCAGCACCACAGTGCACTTCTTTACAGATACTCTTCCCACACTGTACTGCTTGAATAGGCCATCTTCCACAGTTTCCCTAACATAAGACTCTCTTAACAAGAAGGATAGTCCTCATCTTCCTCTGTCTTCTACCCTTCTTGATATTATGTACCACTTTGGAGAGAGCAAACAAGATCTTATCTCTTCAAGAAATTTTATTTCCATTGGGCAAACCTAATTCAATCCTTAAATTCCGGCTGTTTAATATTTACTACTAGTCCATCCGCATTTATATATTCTACTTTCACTCTATTTCCATCGCATAACATTCCTGAACAATTGATTGTATTAGCAAGGCTGTTCCATTTTTTGTGTCATTTGATGTATCCTTTTTTTTTCTTCTGATTATATATATATATATATATATATATATATATATATATTTTGTCCTTGTTACTGTATTCCCTGCTTCTCTCCCTCTTCCCTGATCCTATCATTTCTGATGAAGACCCTTTTGAATTCCTCCATATTTCTAAGTTTCTTAGCCTTCTGAAGTACCTCTTGACTACACAACTCCTAGCAAAAAGTAATACTTGTTAGTCATCCTCTGCATCATGACTATAACCATATATTCTCCACATTTCTTTTATCAAAGAAACCTGGTTTTGCATATCTATAACATCTACTTATCCTATAATTAACATTCCTACTTTCTCTATCCTTTCCTCTGTCTGAAATATGATCTTCCAGTCCAAAAATCAATTTTTTATCGTGTTAACATCCTGCTTCACTAACTTTTTTAACTTTGATGCTATCCCCTTGTCTGCTAAAAATTTTACCAATGATTCTTCAAACCCCATATCTCTGGCTTCATCTGAATAGCCATGAACTACAATAAATGTATTCTTTGAGACAAAGTGTTCTCGCATTGTACACATTCATTTAGCTTTTCTCAGTTATGAACAAGTATATGTTGCACTAAAATACTCCATTGAGAGGTTTCTCAGCACTGTGAACATTCATACGGTTTCTCTCCTGTATGAACAGTCATCTGCTGCACTAAATTACTACTCTCAAAGGTCTTTTTGTACTCTGCACATTCCTGTGGCTTCCCTCCACTATGAACAGACATGTGTTTTGCCAAATGACTCCTCTGAGAGAAGGTTTTTTGGCATTGTGAACATTCAAAAGGCTTCTCTCCTGTATGAATAGTCATGTGCCGCATTAAACTACTACTATAGGCAAAAGCCTTTCGACACTGTGAACATTCATATGGTTTCTCTCCAGTATGAATAATCATGTGCTTCACTAAATGTATTCTCTGAGAGTACGTCCTGTGGCACAGTAAACATTCAAAAGGCTTCTCTCCTGTATGAACAGTCATGTGACGATCTAAACTACTACTGTAAGAGAAGGCCTTCTGGCACTGTGAACATTCATATTGTTTCTCTTGTGTATGAACAGCTGTGTGCTGTCCTAAACTACTACTCTCAAAGGTTTTTGCATACTGTGAATATTCATGTGGCTTTTCTCCTGTATGAACAGACATGTGCTTCACTAAATGACTCCTCTGGGAGAAGGCTTTTAGGCACTGCAAGCATTCATAAGGCTTCTCTCCTGTATGAATAGTCATGTGCCGTGCTAAACTACTATTATAGGAGAAGGTCTTTTGGCACTGTGTACATTCATATGGTTTTTCTCCTGTATGGGTGACCATGTGCTTCACTAAATGTATCCTTTGGGAGTAAGCCCTTTGGCATTGTGAACATTCATAAGGCTTCTCTCCTGTATGAACAGTCATGTGCCGGTCTAAACTGCTACTATAAGAAAAGGTCTTGTGGCACTGTGAACATTCATGTGGTTTCTCTCTTGTATGAACATTTATCTGCTGCATTAAACTGCTACTATCAAAAGTTTTGGGGTATTGTGGCTTTTCTCCTGTATGAATAGACATGTGCTTCACTAAATGACTTCTCTGGGAGAAGGTCTTTTGACACTTTAAACATTCATGAGGCTTCTCCCCTGTATGAACAGTCATGTGCCGCACTAAACTACTTCTGTAGGAAAAGGCCTTTTGGCATTGTGTACATTCAAATGACTTCTCCCCAGAATGATTGGTCATATGTCGCAGTAAATCACTCCTTCCAGAGAAAGTTTTTTGGCACTGTGAACATTCAAACCGTTTTTCACCAATGTGAATTTCCGGGCACCTTCCAAAGTTATAATTTTGGGTAAAGTTCTTCTGATACTCTGAATAATAGAAAGATCTCTCACCCACATTTGTGAGCATATGCCAATTCATGATAGTATTATTCAAAAATGTTTTGTTGTTGTTATCATGTCACCGTTTTGCCCTCCACACTTAATACTGTAAAATAACAATATTGTAGCCAACAGTATGGCCCATGACCATTCCTGATATTCAGCAGGTGTACACCAGAAGTGAAGTGAATAACCCCACTGGGTAGAATGTGCACTAGTCTTGATTCTCCTTACTCTGGCCACACAACAATCTTCCCCAAAAAGGTCAAATGAAGTAAGGTCTGCTCACTATACCCTACTCACCTATACGGTGAAAAACTACATCCCGCAGCCAAGCATAATCTGATACACATGCCAGTTACCTACAATACAGTCTACATTTCTCTGAACTTAGTTAAACTCCTTCTATCACAGATAAATATTCATTAGCATTTCTGCTTGCAATTTCCAGCCAAATGCTTCCTTTCCTTAACTGCAATTTCTAGCCAAATGCTTACTTTCTTAAACTGTAAGGCTGCTACTTCTGTCTGTTTTCAACCAATCATATTTGTAAAGTTAATCCCAGCATCAATACCTGAATAGTTCTAGTACTATAATATCATAGATTCACCTTTTAAAGATAATGATAAGCATTATCATTTCACTCTGTACACATACTATGCAAGCTGAGTTCATGAAAGGACTATTGAGAAAAACTTAACTTGACATTGACAGTAATTCTTGAGTAATCACACTCCTTAATTGTGACAATTCAACTTCCACATAATGAGATGACTTTTGAGAAACTGCAAATCTAAAAATACCTCACAGTACCATAGGGTTATAAAGTTTGATTCTACTTGTCAGACACTTACGTTCCTTATTATAACAAAATGCATCCAATTATAACAATTTTGATAAATATTAAGAGAAACCCGATCACACTAAACAAGAACTCTAGCAACTTTAGTCCTTCTCATTAACACAGAAATATTTACTTAGATTTTTCTGACTTCATTATTATTGCCTCTGTTTTTATTGCTCTTACTGACAAGGATGGTCTAAAACAGTTTCTACCATTAGTGCAGCCCTAATCAATATAATCTTTAATGATGTTAACTCCGTATTCTCTGCTTGATTATATATGTTTTATGATGTTGCTCTTGTAAGGTTCTCCAAACTGCTAAAATTCTTATATTTTGTTCTTCTGGCAGTTTGTCATTCAAGATAGCTTGGAGGGACATATAATGTTCTTTTGCTGAACACAGAGGGCTGTCAACAAGAAGAAAGTAAACATTAGCATTAAATGTTCAAGTTTTAACATAAGATGTCAACATTATACATAAGGATGAAATCCATTCCCTAAGATATTGTTGATTCGTAGATAAGATACATAACTTCAAATATTGATACTGGTAGGAAGCTAACGACCATGGAGGCATATTACCAGTACTACCCGCCTGGGTATCAGGAGGATTAGTGATGCCTGTGTAATGAGTCAGCGCTTCAGTGGCTGTCTAGTTGCACTCCTCTGGCCCATGGAGCTGTCTTTTCTTTCTGCCTCATCAACATGTGGACTATGGGCATTCAGTTCACCAACATACAATCTCTCATTGTCATACATAACACTTGAAAACACTTAACTCACATATCTCATTCTTCATAACTAGATTTTCGAGTGGTGAGCACTATGCGCAAGCTCTGCCTTTTGGCAAAATGTTAGGAGCAACAGATATAAGTAGAAGGTAGGAACATTTAGGCAGGAGCATTAAGTAAAAACATTAGGTGGAAGTAGTAGGTAGGAACATTAGGTAGAAGTAGTCAATTGGAACATTAGGTAGGAGCATCTGCAAACACTGTACAAGACTTGCCCTCTGCTAGTGGCCTGTTAAGGGTGAGGCACTAAAGGCTTAGAAGAGGCAATGAGGTTCACTAGTAATGGAGGCACTATTGCCATGGCCACCCTCTTGAGGGAGTTTCATTTGGGAACAGGCATCAGAGATACAGACAGATAGATAGAATATTGACATCATTATAGAGGTAAGAACCCTTAACCCTTTAGATGCAATTTAATTTCTCAGGCCAACCCTTTAGATGCATATTTCATTTCCCAGGCCAGTTTCCTAAAAAATTCATTTCACTGTGAAAAAATGAAACTGTTCATATTACCTTTTTCATTACAATGTGAAGATTCTGAAGTTCACATATTTGACATTAAAATTGGATGAAATCAATGTTTTGAGGTGAAAATTATGTTTTTTTTATCATAAAAGCATGGAAAATATTCATTCCTAGGGATGGGGAGAAAGAATTCTGCCTATGTACTCCCTATGTGTCAGAGAAGGCAGCTAAGATGGATAGAAGCAGGTGTGCACAGGACAGAAAGAACTGGAACGATGTGGTTTATTGGGGTTGATGTGCTGTCAATGGACTGAACCAGGGCACGTGAAGTGTTCACGGTAAACCATGGAAAGGTCTGTGGGGCATGGTCGTGGACAGGGAGCTGTGGTTTCAGTACATTACATATGATAGCTAGAGAATGGATGTGAGCAGATGTGGTCTTTCTTCATCTGTTCCTGGTGCTAACTCACAAATGCAGGAAATGGTGGCCAAGTAGAAAAAAACAAATTGATAAGCATGTATATGAGACACTCTTGGATGTGAATGTGCTGAGAGGGGCAGCTTGTGGGATGTCTGATCCTTATCTTGTGAAAGTGAGGGCAAAGATTCAGAGGTTTTCAGAAATGAGGAAACATTATTGGTGAGAAGAGAGTGGCGAGAGTACGTGAGGTTGGAAAAGATACTTGTGTGCAGAAATACCAGAAGAGATTGGCTGTAGAATGACAAAAGGTGGGAGTAAATGAAGCAAGGGGAGTGGGTTAGGAATGGGAGGTATTTAGGGATGCAGAGGTGGCATGTGCGGGAGATGCATGCAGCATGTGAAAGGTAGGAGATGGGCAGATTAGAAGGGTAGTGAGAGGTGGAATGAAGAAGTAAAGTTGCCCATGAAAGAGAAGAGAGAAGCATTTTGGCAGTACTTACAAAGAAGTCCAAATGATTGGGAGATGTATAAGCTTTCCTCCTACACCATATTTTCTTAAGACCTTTCACAAGGCATTTCTATCTTTCCCATCATTTACTTTCTTCAGATCCATAAATGCCACATTTAAATCCATCTGTTTCTCTGATATCCTGTCATTAAAATTACAAGAATTGTGACACAATTAATTTTTCTTTCTTGTAACACGGTACTATGTCTGCTTGCTGGGAACTACATGGGATGGCTGCTTGTGGGGAGTGACACTGGGTAATGAAATAAACAGCTACTTGGTCCGTTTGTTTGTTGACTTTCATTTAGCAGTTGCTGTAAAGCTCAGTCTAGTATATTTCGACTAGAATATTGAAATTTAAGGTAAATCTCAGCTGCTAGGGAGGTTAGTATGGTTTTCAAAGTGCTCAACCCTACATTACCCCTGATACTCATTACCCTGACCACACACACCTTATTTTTGTAGAAATATATTATGCTCCAAATCATGCATCTAAATACTATGCCAACATTAAGAATAAAGTAGTTTTGTTGTATACCTTAAGTGGTAGATTATAAAATCCTCATCTAATCCACCCTAACATATAAGGTTATAGAAAAAACAGACTCAACATAATGAGGTCTGCTGCTGGGGACTGCATGGATAGATGCATGTGGGGAGGTTGGGCAGAGGCATTTGACATTTGTCAGCAGTTGGCATATGTATGCCTTGTCATATTTTGACTAGAAAATTGAAAATTAAGCTAAATCTTGACTGCTAAGAGGTCAGGTAAGGTTTTCATGGGTCTTGTTGATTTTTTTTATCAGTATTTTAATAATTTCTCCTGATAATCATAACCTCATCTCTATTAGCCTATTCCTTATCATACAACAAAAAGTGCTTCTCCCAAACATGCACTCAACTAATTCCATTCTATTCTCAATATGTTGTATCATTGCAATACAAAATTTATCAACACTCAGAACTAGGTTTGTTGCATAACTAAACCAGTAAATTACAATAAATACATCAGTTGATCTAATGATGCATATATTCTTGTTGATGAATTTGACAAATGTGGTACCAATGGATTCCTGAGACTGTAGAGTTAACAAAGTGTTTTTATATGTAACTCCTCCAACTCCCTTATGTTGAAAACAAATTGTTTTTACCTGTAACTCCTCCAACTTCCTTATGTTGAAGTCCCCAAAATGTGGGTAAGGCTTTGAAGTACAGGAAAACTGTGGGGTACAAGTGTAAGGATTAAAGTGATATCACTTTTATCAAAGTTCATTAACTTAGAACATGAAAAGCAGGGATGACCTTGGTGTCCTAAAAGTAATTGGGTTGGCCTCACTCTTTATATAAGGCTCTTTCTAAATTAATGTCCTGCAGGTATGCGAACACTAAAAATCCATCTGGCAATTTGTTCAGATTCTACAGACCTTTATATTGTTTGCAAATCGGTTTCTAAACATTAAAACTATAGAATCGCAACAAAGTATCAGGTGGTTCTTATGTTGTCAGCCAGCAGCCTGCCTGTGGCCAGCACAATGTTTCATAAAGCAAAAGACTGAAACATGTCATATAACTTACCTTACTTTTAGATACACAGTCTTCCTGCATAAACGAGGAATTGGTGAAACTGTTCCTTCGACTGGAGGTAGCACGTTTTGAACAAAGACTCTGCTAGACAATTAAAGAAACACTGCTGCTTCTGGACATATTTGGGTAAGAGTTTCCATACATCACACCATACATGTTCAATGCTGCAAGACAGGTGATCAATCATAGGCATTTCATGACGAAAGTATGTTAAAATATCAGTCAACAATAACGTAATTATTTTTACTTTTTTTCCACCCGAAAACAAACCTCATTCCTTACAGGATATTCAAATCCTTTAAAAACATGTTATTCTAGTAAAAGTTTAGTTTAGCTTGTCAACGAATCAAGCTTTGAGAAATGGCTGCTTAGATAATTTATATATATATATATATATTTAGTTGTGATGAGAGAAATTCTTGCAGAAGAACACCTGTGTTAATTATCAGTTTTCTTAACCCATTGGTAAGGAAGGCTATGAAGGGCAGAGAAACTGTGGAATAAATTTTTGTCATAATTCTTTGCTGTTTCACAAGATAAAAAGGTACTGCCAGAAACACAAAGAATGGTCTGATATCAACTCTTTCAATGTAATGTATACTGTACAGAAATCAGAGTCCCATATCCACAAAATCATGTCTTGGTTCAGTCCAATGTAGGGACATTGCCTCCTGTATACCACATAGCCCCAATTTGCTCTATTCAATGCATGCTTCACATCCTCCTGATATTCAGACCTCAGCATCTCAAAGCATCCTTCTTACTACTACACCTATCTTCACTTAACACTTCAATCAATCCTCTGTACATGACATAGTTGTGTAGGTGGTCAGCATTCCTGACAGTGAAACATTCACAGGCTGCTCAGGGTTGAGCACATGGGTTTGAATCCTGGTTACAGCAGTCAGTCCAGAGTCAACCCAGCTGTTCATCCACCCCAAGGGGTTGGCCAATAAAATGGGCACCTGGCTCAGGCTAGGATATATATATATATATATATATATATATATATTTAGTGTTAATGGCATGGCCTTGATTAGGGCCTCAGCCGTCCGTGCCGTCTCGGCTAACATAAAAAAAAAAAATTCCAGGACCTTCTCCCTGCACACATTCTCCCAAACTCAGACACCAGCTTCTGCAAGTTCTCTTTTGAATTTGCTCTCAGCACCATGTTGTCAGCAAACAGTAATATGAATATATACCTAACAATTCATTTCTGGTTTTAACCTATCAAATACCTAACAATTCATTTCTGGTTTTAACCTATCAATATATCTATATCTCTGATGCCCATTTCCTTCAGAAACTCCCATCAAGGGGGTGGCCTTGGCAATAGAGCCTCAACTTATCCTTGTCTTTACATGCTTTCCTTATATACACCATTCCACACATTATTCCACTATTCCTCTCCCGCCAGTACTCTTACACCCAGTTTCCCTGTCAAAGGTGGTCTTCCTCTCATACCAACCCTTTAATTGTGCTATCATACGCACTCCTTGTAAACTTCCCATCTTGCATTGAATGTCTGTCTGTCTATCTATCTATCTATCTATCTAGTGTATATCTCTGATGCCTTTTCCAATTGGAACTCCCTCAGAGGGGTGGTCATGGCAATAAAGTCACCATAACTAAGGAACTCCAATGCCGCTTCTTAGCCTTTAGTGCTTCACCCTTAAGAGTTTGCAGAGGCTCTGACCTAATGCTCCTGCCTAAATGTTCCTACCTACTACTTCTATCTACTACTCCAACCATTTTGCTAAAAGGCAGGGCTAGCACATAGTGCTCACCGCAGGAAAATCTAGAGTTACGAAGAATGAAATATGTGAGTTAAGTGTTGTCAAGTGTTACATATGACAGGGAGAGATTGTAAGTTTGTGAACAGAATGCCAGTAGTCCATATGTTGGTGAGGCAGAAAGAAAAAACAGCTACCTGGGTCAGAGGAGTGCAACTTGATAACCACGAAAGTGCTGGCTCAAGGCTGATTCACACTATTCATCATGTCACCATCACATCACGTTACATCACCGTTCCATCAACTGTATTTTGTATTTACACAGGGATGTCAACTCCTTATGGGGTTTTTGGAATATACCAGTTTCTTTATCTACCCCATTACATTCCCTCTCCAACCTTATATTGCAAAGTGCCATGCAAAATCAAAGGTGCGTGTCCTCCAAAACGAGGGAAACTAGCTTATATTTGACTGCACGTATGTTTAACAATCAAAATTGGGCTATGCTGTTTTCTACTACTATAATATACCTCACTTTTATTTGTGAGTTAACATTTTCCCTCTCCTTCACATCCCTCCTTACTAATGGCTAATTCATTCTCAAAAGATAACAAATATTAGTACTAATTGAAAGCCCCAAACTCTTATATTCTTGCAATTAGACAAAACAACGGTTCCATAAGGGTAAAACAAATACCCCAAAACCAGAACATGCATCTACTTTTTCTGGGAAATTTACATGGACGCTACCATGTAAATTTCCAAGAATCTTGATAATTCAGTCCACAATTAGAGTGACGTTAATGAAGTAATAATCACAGTGGATGTCTGAGTCGTTAACCACAAGCCCGTGTGAGGAACTGTGCCCACAGGAAGGTAAACAATGCCGCTTTAATTTCAAGCTTGCATAATGGCGACCCTAAGAATCGAGCGGTTTTGAAATAATGTGTAAACGCGATGCATTCCGGCCGGTAGGGTGGACTGGGGTGAGGCTCTCTCGTGAGCCATGTCGATTTCAAAGAAGCGTTCAATGACCTCACGTTTTCCCTGACACTCTCATTAATCTGGTCGCGACAGCCCAACTGTACATCGTGCAGGGAAAGCAGCCGCCTAGAATCACGCCCGGGCCCCTCTCAAACCCCCCAGATACAGGGAAACCACTGGAATAACACGTCTGGAATGAGCCACATACCCAGAATTGTGGTTTCTCTTTGTGGGCAGATCCGAAATCCGTTGTAAACAGTGTCATTTCCTTCCCCCCCCACCTCCGTGGCCAGAATGTAAACATTGGACTGAAGGGATATAGGAGTAAATGGTTATATACGGACTACGTATGATATTTATTCATTATGGAAAATACTGTGATTTTCAGGCCATAGGGCAAAGGAATTATGTAATGGGATAAAAAGTAGGGCTTCAGACACGCGACCCGAGGAGCTTAGGGTATTGACAAGATATTTTTTTCCCTCTCTCTCATTTGTAGTGAAAATGGATTATTGAATAATCTAAGGAGTTGTATGATTAGTATTTTTGGTGGAATTATAACGCAGTTTTGTCGGTAAAATAGTATCAGTTAATTTAACCGGGACCTCAGTCTAAAAGCCATCGACTACCATACCGGGTGCTTGTTTTACTATACATTTTATTATAAATTGTATGGCTCTGTAAATATCTATGATTTTCCTGCATTTACGTACTATTTTACTATGGAAATGTTTGAATGTAGTAGCGTAAATAATATGTCTTTAATAGCTGGTAAATGTACCGTTTGCTTCTATTAATGACATTATGACACACTGAAAAGGTCATGAAGATACATTAATTTTCATAAAATATTCCATTGGGTTTTATTATATTACAGTAGCCAATATTGCAACTGCAAAAATCAGTAATTGAAATTTCATGCACTTAACTCGTAACGGTATTTTTTTTTTCTGAGAGAGATCAGCTCTAATAAAACATCCTTGTCACCAGAAATATTGTATTGTACCTCTTAAATTTGTATTTTGTTGCTAAATGCACCCAAATACCTTTAGTAATTTTTTTTTAGGAACTTGCTGGGTCTTTTTCTGTTTCCTGTTACGGATTTTGTAGCTGTTTTGTTCCCTCTTTGGGAGTATTCGGGTCACCCAACAGAAAGGTGCATATAATGTCTCCATTCTAGGCGCTGCTGAGATTACATTCGGTTCTTTCATTATTGCGTATTTTCCTGTCATTTCGGGAAAGACTGTTGCTTCTTGCTTTTCGTAAGGCAATGGAGGGTGATGATCAGTTGCCATATATTTTCTCCTACTCTGATCTTTTTGAAATTACTGCACGTTCTTAATATATATTTTCTGGTAGAATTCTTCCTTCCAAACGTTTGTTTTTTACGCCCGTGATTTTTTTTCTTTTGAAATTTTCTTGATTCATCTCTTAACTTACTGGCTAGGGTGTCCAGGAACTAAATCCACCTTCTGCAGTTCTCTAAATGGACGTTTAAAAGACTGTTAAACTGGAAACTCCAACATTTATCGACACTCAACTTGACCGCACCCTCATCTTCACTACACCAACCCCGTGTCATCCTGTTACCGTTCCCGTGAGTAAACCCTTATCATCACTATACCTCATCACGACCAATACCCCCATATCCAAAGTGCTACTACGCCAGTCGCTTGCGTGGAACAATTGTTGAGGAAATCCACTGTGGAGTAGACCTGTCCTGTGGCAAAGAGGGGACTGTGACGTCCCCATTGTCGGTAATATAGTGGACGATGATGTACCTTAGAGGTACGTAGCCTATCACCAGAACGGTAAAAAGAAAAAAAAAATTCTGGGCTGATTTAGGCTCCTTAAAAACATATCCACCATGCTATCCACCCCTGCCTTGTCCTGTCAGATGTATGAATAATATAAGAGCAAAGTAAATGAAATAGGACCCAAATGGTGACCTCTGTGGGAGTACACTGAACCCCAGAGGCTAAGAGCGATCACTGACACACACACACACACACACAACAATATCTTCTCCAATATCTGCGGTACAGGAATATATGATGTCTTCTGAAATTTTTTTTTTCTCGCCTTTATCATGTTTTTTACTTTTCTCAGATGTTCAGAGAAAGAGAACGAATTTGGGAGCAGCAAGAGAGAGAAAGACTGGATGTTCATGTAGGCATGTAAAGCCGTTGCTATCATTACTACTACATCTGTAAAGGAAATGTTGAGTAGCTTTTGGTGTTGGGTGAAGGTTTACTGTGGCGTGTGGGGAGGTATGGCAGTGCGGGCAGAGCGAGATATGGGGTTGGTTTGAAGTAGGCTCCTGTTGGTATTAGTTTCTGTAGCCTAGCTAGTCTAAATTGCTTCTAATTTCTTTGAAGATGGTGGTTCTAGTGTTTCTGGCAGTTGGGAAGTTTGATTAGTATTTCCTTTTGGTTGTTACTGGACGGATTGAGTTGAAAGGTAGTTGTATATGTGTTTATTATACTGTCAGAACGGGAAAGTGAAGGAAGAAGGTAGGAGGGCAGTAGTTGTTCGAGATACCTATAGCCAAAGGCCTGAATGTCTTATCAGTGGGTGAAGAGGAGAGGTTGTCACACTTCTTCAGGAGGAAGGAACTCTGCCTCACGGACAACATACTTGCACTGAAGGAGGCAGAGAAAGAGAGTTTTTCTGAGGTCGATATGCCGGGTCGGGTCCCTTCTTTCACTGGTGTCAGAGCAGCTGTCTGTCCCATTGGCAAAGCAACGCTTTATTTGTCCTATTTTCTCCTCCAGCTTCACTTCAGATAACTATCTCTCACTCCCTGATGCTCCTGTTACTTATCCAATGCTCCTTCCTCTAATATCATTTCATAGTGTCCGAAAAGCACCGTATCTCCCTAAGACACAAGCAAGTTTTATGGACTAGATTTCGTCCAGCCCCTTGTACTAATGGATAATATTGTTACAGTACAATCTAAAGTGTATTTAGTGCATGTTCATGTGATTAATGAATCCTTTTTGCTTTGCCAATATATGTAATTGTTTTTAGATCTATTTTTTGTCCAAATGTCTCTCTGTCAACCCAGCCGTTAAAGCAATATGTAATAATTCAATGGAAAACTGTTGTTCACATCAAAAGCAATGTGGAGCATGTAGATATGAAAATGAAAAATTAGCGTCGACTGACTCAGTGTAATAGCAATAAAGATTTTAAAAAAAGATACTTGTATGATTTTCTTTTCAGTCAAGCACTCCTGAATACGCAAAAGAACATTGTCTCATGGATTGTTGAGGAAGAAATGGCAGGTAAAGTACGTTATTTCACTTCATCATGTTATCCAATTAGGAACTAACTAGATTATACACAAGAAGAAATCATAAACTGATTAGAAAGGCCAATATCCTCATTTTTTTGCATATGTAGTGTAGACGTGTATATATATTACAAACAGATATACAGATATGAAAAACAATTTGGGATAATGGCACAAAGTGAAATATAATACGGATTCCATTAAAAAAAGCTAAAAATTTCCTTTATATAATACAGATTGCATTAAAAGAAGCAAAAAACTTTGCTTTGATATACGTTATTGTTTGCCTTTGAAGCATTTGTCCAACAGATGGCGTCGTGTGACTCGGAGGCACCAGAAAAACAAGAGGAGTTTCTCTTCCTTTTTCCGTGTTAGTCAGAGGCCCCTGGAAGTCGCCCGGAGTTGCACTTCCTTCTTCCATACATCTGAACTACACGCCAAGCAGGGATTTAAAGAAGGTAAACATCTTTGGGATATGTTAACTGTGATTACGGAGGCCCTTTAAGAAAGGAAGGAAAGGAAAGAAAGGATAGAGAAGGATAGCCCACTGGGAATGAGGTTAGGCGTCAGTAATGTAGATCGTAGTGGAATAATCGTAGTTAAACCCAGCGGTAGGAATGCAGACCCTTGTGACCATTGCCAAAGCCAGTTTCCACGAGTAAATGTCGATTTAAGGACAGTATTATCACAATAACACCAGATTTTAACAAAAGAAGCTGGTTGTCACGACCCTAGTGGTCGGTAGATTACGTAGAATTATTTGGGATTCAGGTGATTGGGATGTTTGATGAGTCTTTCCAGCCACAGGACATTGGTGAGTCGTCAGTCATACACAAACAGCAAAGCTTTGGATAAAGCACAGATCAGTGGTCCCCTAGTTAGTGCAGATGATTTAGAAATGGGGAGCATAATTTACTCCATACTTATCATACGTTAGTAATAATGTGATCGTGGGTAAGGCTACGAGTTTAGAGGAAAAGTTGTTGGAATTTGTATGAATTCATAAAATGTAAGAAGACATTTGTGTTATCTTTGTTTTAATTAATTATACTCTCATCTGTGCATTCTTTTCCACTTATTTGTTTACGTCATTCAGTGGATGGTGACATGGTATAGAATATTTCAAAACAACTACTTTGAATGAAACTGTAAAAGATTCTTATTTCAATGTGTTTTCTACTACCTTGTTGTGTTTTTTCACTAAATTTTGATAATTTGAGATGCATGATTGAGAAAACAGTATTGCAGCAGTTTAGTGGAATTCTTGATTTAATTATATTGTCTTTCTTGCACATCATAAATTCATTTCTTTGTGCCATATTCTTGTATGTAAATTTTTGAAATAATAAAAAGAATGTGAAATAGGACAAATATGTAATTTATGTAATTCACAGATGACTAATAAGGTGGAAGTTTGTGGAATAAAATGATTTGTAACTGCGTTGGTGCATACCTAACTAACAGAGAGCAGAGAGTAAACACTCATGGGGTAAATACTGACTGATTGTTAGGTTCGTATTGTATGAAATGAGGTTGGCAAGGATCTTGAAGTTTGTGTAAGTATATCATAAATATTTTCATTACACCACATTTTCCTTTTTCCTCAACATTTTGCATGCTTTGTGGGGTCTTAGACACAAAATGATGTTCTACATCCTCTCTAGCTCCTTAATCTAAACCTGTAAGATTGAACAATGTTTTTCACAATTGTTTTCGTAGTAGTACTGTTCAACAACAGTGCTGCACCAAGTCAAACTATAAAGTAAGTTTCTTTATCATGTTATGGTGAAATTTACTATGTCTAAGCTCACAATTTCCTTAATCTTTACAGCCCTCCCCACTTTCCTGGGTCCACTTGGATTGTAGGATGGGGACGCAGCTTATTCTTCTGTCAAAAATCTAATGTTTCTAACGAATTCAAAAGTACACCTATATATTATCATGGGGAAATTACAAGTTTAGCCACATAAAACTAGCCGTGGATAATAAATGACTTTGTTCCAAAAGGGTAGTGTAATGAATAGATTAAAAAGCTATGACCATGATATGAAGCAATGTATAGTATTTTACAACAGTAAGTAAGGTGTCAGATTATCAGTTTAGTTTGGCATCAGAAGCTCTGGAGGATATTGCATGATTTTGTTTTGCAGTGGTGCATGATTAAAAGAATATTTTTTTTTTACAATACCATAAGGCTTTATTGGTGAAGGATATAAATATTTAGGGTGAAGTTAATCATTGGAATTACATCTTCAAAAGTATGTATATACAGATGCAAAAATTTTTTTTTTTCATGGATCCTCGTCTTGAATGAGGTCACCAATTCGGTAATTAATGAAATAATTGACTGAGGAATTGCTCTCAGGCTTTTATAACTATAAAATTCCTCACAGTTTATGCTATAATTAGCATTGTACATTTTATTTTTTCTTTTACTTAATCACAGTTTCATTTATTAGCGATTTAGTGCTAGGAACAGATGAAGAAAGGCTGCATCCATTCTCTGGCTCTCATTTGTAATGCACCAAAACCACAGCCTCATCTGCAACCAGGCCTTGCAGACCTTTCCATGGTTTACCCCATATGCCTCTCATGCCCTGTTTTAGTCCATTAAGAGCATGTTGACCCCATTATACCTCATTGTTCAAATTCACTCAATTTCATGCATGCCTTCCACCTGCCTGCTTGTTCAGGTTGCTATCACTTAAATTTTTGTTCACTTCATCCTTCCATCTCCAGTTTGGTCTCCCTGTTCCCTCCATTTCTGAAACAGATATCCTCTTTATCAACCTTTCCTCTCTAATTCTCTTCATATGCTCCAACCATTTCAGCAACCCTCTTTAGCCCTCACAGTCACACTCTTTATTATTACTATTATTACCACACCTTTCTCTCTTTCTCTTACCCTTTCATTGCTTACTCGATAAAACCACTTCACAGCACCTATTATCCTCAAACATTTCATTTCCAATATATACCCCCTCTTCTGCACAACTCTGCATGTTTGTTTCGACATACAGGTCCCTTAATTTTTTATGCAAAATTTACATTTAATGTATCATTTTGGTTATTGGTCTCCAAGATTCTTATGAGTGTGTCTTGTATATTTTGACTAAACTGTTGAAGGTCAAGACAAATCTTGGCTGCAAGGGTGGTTGGATAAGGTTTCCAAATATCCCGTAGAATTTTATTTTCATTTTACCCACATTTAAGTAACTAACACCACATTTTTCCTGATCTCTGTTACCCTCAACACTATTGCCTTACTCAACTCTCACTGCAGCATTTGTAATATCCAGGTTCATTACTTGTGTGGGATATTCTCAAATATTCTAAGAAAAAAAAAAAAAAAAGAAAAATTGTCCTGAAATGTGTCATTACATTTATCTAGTAGTTTTCTATACAAAATGATGCACAACTATATTGATGAGACATTCTTTACATATGCTCCATGTTCCTTAATTTATGCTGCTTCGCTGGTAGGCACATGATGTCCTCCAGGGGTATTTTCAGGCATACATAGTGAGATGTGTGGTGCTTTTGTAAATGTTTTGGTCAGAAAAGAATATTATCAGGAAGTATTTTCATCAGTGATATCTGTTGTAACAGTCACACAACTTTATATGTTCTTTTCTTGTATTATAACAGGGATAATTTTCATGAAGGTTTTTGGATCTTTCTGTTGTAAATGTCCTGACATATTTTGTTATTTAAGAGAATATGCTTCTTCAACTAACATGCAACCATCAACAAAAGTGAGCCCAAGACATGAGTCATTTCAGTTTAGGTATGGTATGTTTCCCTTAGTAATCTTGATTAACATAAAATTTGCATAACAAGAAGTTTCAGTGCTGTAAGAACACAGATGCATCAGTACACTTTATATTTGTACCCTGATCTTTAGAACAGGCTTTACCAAAATTATTGCATATGCACTTTAAATATTCCTTATGAGCTTTACTTTGTGGAACTCTGTAGAAATGGGTATACATGTGTAATACTTGCTATGTCGTCCTATCTTTAAATCCCGTAGGTCTACCTAATTTTGGGGTAATAAGTAATTGTAGGATAAGATTCAAGAGAGAACAAGCCCTGACTACAGCTGCCCACCCCAAAAGGTCAGCAATAGCCTTCTTCTTTGCTTATTTTACTGTGAGAATCATTAAACTAATTGTAATAACTTGAAAAAAGTGTTTATATTGTGGTTGGTTTAGGTTAGGGCTGTCTTAACCTCAAGAAAACTGGGAGCCAACATTAAAGCACAGTATATGTTGTTTATTTCAGGAACATGGTGCAGATTTTGAATTGAACAATAAGATGAAGCAGAAATTGAAGAATTAAGAATAACAACATTATCCCATGTACTGCATCATGATCACAGTGATCCCATGATATACCTCACTGAAGAAGAATGTGTTCAGAGATACCACTTCATAAAGGAACGTTTTTTAGGGATCTCTTCGAACAAATCAAGCCCAATTTTCCAAGGGTTATAAATGGAAAAGGTAATTCTTTGGTAAAGTCGCTGGCTTTTTGCTATATACTATACTAAAAAGTAAAGTTATTGTATTGTTTTTATTTTAGTATGCTAATAACAATAGAGATATTTCAGATTTGCTACAGTGCATGATATAGGTTTGTACATTCCATCTTTGCATTCAAATAATTAATAAGATTTTTTTTATATGAAAATACAGCTTTCACTAAAGCAGTTTATTTTTTTTTACTTATTTCTTGTTTAATGCCATTTGGCTATATTTCTTTTCTCTTTCATTGCCTGGGAGGATGAAGTGCACCCCAGTACCTCCAGCTTCTTGTGACTCTGAGGTGTATGGCACCTTGCAACTTCCAGATCATGCTGGAGGATTGTGGAAAGATGTCGGCAGCACCAGTTAGTGGGTTTGCTAAAGGGGAGTCATTGGCCATAGCTTACCATTCTCCAATGCACATGTGCTTTCTTCAGCCAAGAGAAACTTAAGCATCAAGCGCACAGTTTATGGTAATGAAGGAGTGCTTGCAATGCACTTTGAATGCAGTTCAAAATCCATTTAGGGATAAATAGAGTTGTATCGCTATTGAAAACACTTCATGTCAATCAGTGTGTAGTTACAGCTTTGTAAGATTGATTTACTTACATTTACAGCATACTTAAGGGTGTAATTAAATCTTCAGGTTTTCATATATACATTTTTATTGACGAAATAATATATAAATAAAACCCTTTTTTTCATACTAGATCACTGTTTCCTGCATTAACGAGGTAGCTAAGAAGCTAAATTGTCAATTTTGTGTTATAATCTGTATTGAAAAATAAGCTTACAACATAAAATTTATAATTTAGCTTCTTTGGTTTACAATATTTCTTTGTATTCTTTCATGTTTCTTCGCTGATTCCTGCATTTGTGTGGGAGTGCTAGGAATAGATGAAGAAAGGCCTCATTTGCTCAAATCCATTCCCTACATGTCTTTTTTAATGCTCTGAAACCAGAGCTTCCTGTCTACAGCCAGGCCTTAAAGACCCCTCTTATTTCCCCCGGCTGGTTTTTATACTCTGTTCAGTCCAGTGGCAGCACATTGCCCCCTTTATATCACATCTCTTCAATTCACTCTCAGTTCACTCTATCACATAAATGCTTTTCATCTTCCTGCAAGTTCAGTCTTTTTCACTCCATCCTTCAATCTCCAATTTTGTCTCCTCCTTCTCCTTGTGTCCTCTTTTGACTTGTAAATCCTCTTTGTTAGCCTATCCTCACTTATTCTCTCCATCTGTCCATATCACTTCAGCACAGCCCCTTCAGCTCTCTCAACCATACTCTTTTTATTACCACACCTTTCTCTTACTCTGTCATTTGATACTTGATCAACCTTCTTCACACCATATATTGTCTTCAAGCAGTTCATTTTCAACATGCTCCCTCTTCCAGATATTTTCATCTATGGCCCATACCTTGAATCCTTACATCACCACTGGGACTATTATGCCTTCAAGCATACCCATTTTCATCCTCCTACACATTCATTAATGCTCCCAGAACCTTTGCCGTCTCACCCACACTATCACTCGCCTTTGCTTGCATGTTTTCATTCACTGCCATTTCTTCTCTTTAGGTATCTAAAACATTCCACTTCCAAAGTTTCTTCATTCAATTTCGCACCCCAAAGAATTTTTCTCTCCGCACTGCTAAACCTAATAACCTTACTTTTATTTACATTTACTTTCAGCTTCCTCCTTTCACACATTTCCAAACTGACTCACCTACATCGGCAGTTTCTCACTTGAATCTGCCAATAGTGCCATGTTATGACTGACCAACAACTGACTCATTTCCCAAGCCCTCTCACCCCTTACAGAGTGCATACCTGCCCCTTTCTCAGGATCCTATAATTTACCTCTCTCACCATCCCATCCACAAGCAAATTCAAAAACCATGGTGACATCACACACCCTTGCCACAGACCCAATTTCACCTAGAACCACTTTCCCCCCTCTCAACCTACCTGCACATCATGCTTTACTCTCTTGATAAAGACTCTCTAACTGGTTCAAATAGCTTTCCTCCCATGCCATGTATTTGTTATACCTTCTACAAAGTACCTAAGTCATTGCTATCATATGCTTTCTCCAGGTCCATAAATGCCACATACAAATCCTTTTGTTTCTCAAGAGTATTTCTCACATTCTTCAGTGCAAAGACCTGATCCACATATCTTCTGTTACTCCTGCAACAACATTGTTCCTCCCCAAACATGCCCAGTGCATGCCACGACCCTTTCAATCACCACTTTCTCATATAACTTGCTAGGTACGCTTCACAAGCTTATACCTCTATAAATTGAACTCCTAGGTACACTCCACAAGCTTATACCTCTATATGTTGAACTCCTACACTTGCCTTTATACAGTAGTACAGTAAAGGTGTTCTGCCAGTCTCAGTCACCTAACCATGATCCATACATCCAATGTAAATCTTGACCAATAAATCAATAACACAGTCACCCCATTTTGTAAGGAATTCATGTCCAATACCATGCACTCCAGCAGCTTGCCACATTTTATCTCGTGCAAGGCCTTCAACATCTCCTCTCTTCACCTAAACATTTGCCATGACTCTTACTTAACATACCTCCCAACCCAGACACTGTACACCTGCCATCCTGTTACGAAATACTCACTCCACCTCATCACTGCCTGTTAACTCTTTTCCATTTCCCCCCTTCACTGATGTTCCAATTTCTTGTTTTTCTCACATTATTTTACCTCCTCCCAAAATGCTTTATTCTCCCCAAACTTTGCTGATACTTGCTCACCCCAACTCTCATTTACACTCTTTTTTTTGTTCCAGCCCCTGCACCATCCTCTTGACCTCCTCCTGCTTTCTCTTGTACATCTTCCAATAATTTGCACTCCTTCCTTGTAAGTAATGCCCATACACCTCTTTTTCACTGGCAGCTTTCTCATCCCAACACTTACTACCTTTTCTCACCTGCCCTCCTCCCACCTACTGCATGTGTCTTCTATTGTACATGTCATAACTTCTTCCCTATATACCTCCCATTCCTCACACACAAACACCCCTAGCTTCGTTTACTCTCACCTTTTGCCATTCTACACTCAATCTCTCCAGGTCTTTCTTCATACAAGTCTTTTCCGAGCAAACTTACTTTCACCACCATTCTTACTCGTATCATTTCCACTTTTCTGAACGAGTCCACAGTTGTCATCCTTGCCTCCATCAAGTGATGACCATACATCCCACCTGTTGCCTGTCTCAGCACAATCACATCTATGAGTCTTTTGCATGCCTATCAGTCAGTAGGGTCATTCCATATCAAAACACCCAGAGGGTCCCAGGTCACCCTTTCAGATTCCCCAGAAAAAATTCACAGGTGTTTCTGTACAAAACATATGGAGAAATCTCAAATAGATCTGTATCTCTAATAGTTTTGAAACTACAACTCTGAAATTTTTATTTATTTTATGCATTTTGCTGAATGATCCTTTCTGTCTAACTTCTGACATTCATAGGTCCTTTGATATGGCATATACAGCTTTGAAATTTTTTGAGTAGGGCTAATTTTTTTTTTTTTTTTGTAAAATTCAAAAATGTAATCAGATCAGGTGACTCTTGTGTACTTTTTCTCCTACAAGGCTCAGAAAATGGCCAAAAATTTAAAACATATCAAAACGATGCCCCCATTTGAGAACTTCTTACTCAAGCAGTTTACTAGATAAAGCACTCAGAGGTGTTTTCCTTTCATTTATGACATATTAGGCCATGTGTATGTAGTAACCATATGTATTGCCTGTTTTCATGTCATCATTTGACCATGTGTGCAGTTAACCATCATTTTCATATTCTTAACATTTTTTCTTATATATCTGAAGATAATCTGACAGAAATTTGGTTTTGTTGCTGAGCTTTCTACTGGAGTTGTAATTTTTTTTAAAGCATGAACTGTCATGCTCTTGTTGCTGTACAAATTCAACTAAAACACATATATTACATAGTTCACTGCTTCAGAATTGCCTCATAGACTTATTTCAGTAAGAGGAACATACTACCCCTTCATAAATTAATTCAAAATTGTGAAAATAAACAACCTTTTTTTCAAGTTAGGCAATTTTATTGGTTGTCAAAGCATTATCACCAGTAACGGATAAATAATCACAGAAAGAACTTTTTCTTTTCAGGACATAAACAATCATTGTAATAGTATTCAGATTCAGAGTGACAATAGTCAACACTTTCATGGTGACAGGTTAGCATTTCACCAAATAGCTTTCAGTATTACAATGTTACAAATTTTTGGTAATACCTTAATTCTATAGTTTATCAATTTGAAAAACTTTGGGACGTCAGTATCACAAATAACACAACAACTTGCATGGCATATATTGCAAAAATATATTTAACTGGACTTAGCAATATTCAAGAGTTATTAATTTCACTCAGACATTTGGAAGAGTGAATTTTGTTCAGGTCACTGGAACTAACTGTGTAGTTGTGAGCACTACTACCTTGAGCACTAAATGCACTGATGACACACATGATATGTTGTAATGGTACCCAGCATTCGTCTTTTCAAGACCTTGCAGGCCAAGAGAGTACATTGTTCTTCGATCTTTCCATGAAGGAAACAAGAACATCAGAATGCTCATCCTAGTGGTCTTTGATATTTCCCACATACCAGTTGGCATCATAAAAGCATGCTTCATATTTGCCTGGTTGACAGTCAGTCTTCCCAGTTTACAGTAATCTGTTCTTCAATTTCCCTACCTAAATTTATAGTAGTGTACACATCATCAAGGGAAACTCTTCTCATTTCAAGCATATTTCGTGGATTGGGAATGAAACTATGGCATGACCATACACCAGCTTTTGTTTTACAGGTGTCAAATCATTCTGCCAATTTGAATTTGATATGATTTTTTTGTATGTGATCTTGTATAACAGAAAAATTTAATACCAATTAAGTTATCTCTTACAACTATACATATCATGTGGTGTAAGAATCTGGTTGTTAACAGTGCCCTGAAGGCTTTCTCTAGCTACTAGTCTTTTAACAGTGCCACCTACACCATCGCAGGGGCTCTTCCCATGGTGATAATACTTTATGTTTTTGACAATCAGTAAAATTGCCTAACTTGAAAAAAAAAATTATTTTCACCATTTTGAATTGATTTATGAAGGGGTAGTACGTTCCTTTTATTGAAATACATCTATGTGGCAATTCTGAGAGTGTGAATTATGTAATATTTGTGATTTGGTTGAAATTGTATGCAATAAGAGCATGACAGCTCATTCTTTAAGAAAATTATAAATCCAGAAGGAAGCTCAACAACAAATTTTTGTCAGATCATCTTCAGATATATAAGAATACATGGTTATTATTATTATTATTCTTGATCGCTGTTTCCTGTGTCAGCGAGGTAGCGTCAGGAAACAGACGAAGAAAGACCCATCCCCCCACATACACACATATATACATACATTCACACATATGCACAGTACATACATATACATATAAACATGTACATACATACACACTTACACATGCATATACACATGTACATATTCACACTTGCTCTCCCCCATCCACTCCTGATGCCACCCCGCCCCACGGGAATTAGCATCGCCTCCCCCCGCGCCGGCAAGGTAGCGCCAGGAGACAGATGAAACGGCCACATTCACTCACACTCAATCTCTAGCTGTCATGTGTAATGCACTGAAACCACAGCTCCCATTCCATGTCCAGGCCCCACAGACCTTTCCATGGTTTACCCCAGACTCTTCACATGCCCCGGTTCAGTCCATTGCCAGCACGTGGTAAGAATAGGAAAATGATGTTTAACTGCCCACATGGTCAAATGAAGATATGAAAACAGGCAATTTTGAGGAAATCTGAAAATCATGCACATTTCAAAAAATTATTCTGACACTCCTAGAACAGGAATAAATATGGTTACTGCATACACATGGCCTAATATGTCATAAATGACAAGCAAAAAACTGAGTGCTTTATCTAGCATGCTGTTTGGGTGAGAAGCTCTCAAAGGAGGTGTTATTTTGTTATGCTTTGAATTTACAGCCATTTTCAAAGCCTTGTGGGAGGAAAAGTACACACGATAAACCTGATCTGATCACATTTTTTAATTCTACAGAAAATATTAGCCTTAGTCACAAAGTTTCAAAGTTGAACATGCCATATCAAAGGAGCTATGTCAGAAGTTGGACTAAAAGACTTGTTCAGCCAAATACATAAAATTATTTGAAATTTTAAAGGGCTGTAGTTTTAAAACCATTAGAGATACAGCCATAATATCTGGGAAATCTCCATGTTTGGTTTAAGTGGAACTGGGAAATTTTTCTCAAACTGGGTGATTTGATTTGGTTATGTAATCCAGAACTGCCTATATACCATTTTTCTTATGTATACCTATGTATGTCTCTCTTTTAAACCAGATATGCTCAGATATTATTAATGAAGAAATATATAAAGCTACAATGCAATATTGATAATTTAGTTAATGTGGTATACATTACTATATCACTAATTTCTCACTTTTTATCATAGCCTTAACTGCACCAGAACATTTACTGAAAGAGAAGTAATTATTATTTACTTCCACAATATACTATATGTTAAAAAATAAAGTCTACACAATAAAATATTTTATTTTCTTAAATGTGTGACCAACAACACATACACAAAAAAATACCATATAAATTTGAATTATTCAATAGCTGCTTTTTCTTTTTTTCCAATAATGCATGGCAATTTCTCCTACCTCTCCATCACATATGCCGTTATCTGAAAAGGATCCTCATAAAAGTTCCTTAGTTGATAAAATTTGCTATAAATATTAGAAAAATAAATTAGTTTACAAAATAATGCAATGTGTTACTGATAACTGATTATTCAGTAATGGTAATGCACATTTTAAGTATATGTATATATGAATGCATACATATGTATTCCTAGGGATAGAGGAGAAAGAATACTGAAGGAAATGGCAATCAAGTAAAATAAATATATGTAGTGTATATATATATATATAATATATATATATATACACACATTTGGAAA
>JAYMFT010232004.1:0-40968 GCA_038088735.1 Panulirus argus
ATATATATATATATATATATATATATATATGTATATATATATATATATATATATATTGGCAGAGCAGTCTTTTGGATTTATTTCATTACTTAGAGCAAAGTGTTTATATATCATGGTGCCCATGTTAGAAGCAGTGTAGTCGGTGATTTGCCGCGAAAGGAACTTTCTGTCAATGTTACACCTAGGATGAGCTGTGAGTCATTCCCCTTCTCATCCGTGATTATACATATCCATTTGCCTTTACCTCAATCAAGTGTTGTTAA
The DNA here is from genome assembly GCA_038088735.1 of Panulirus argus. Lineage (NCBI taxonomy): Eukaryota > Metazoa > Arthropoda > Malacostraca > Decapoda > Palinuridae > Panulirus > Panulirus argus. Next base: position 264 of record JAYMFT010232004.1, read on the forward strand.
GTGGCGTACAACAGCCTCACAGTTCACATCGATTTCCAACCACACACACTACTTCAGCAACGAGATCCCACAGCCCAAGGGTATGAAAGATAACCGTAAACAGCCCTTAAAGGGCAAGGTAGAAGAGGGAAAGAAAGACGAGCCAGAGACAGGGAGAGAGGAAACTGGAGATTGAAAAGAATTTTGAGAACAGAGCCTTAAGGATAATCCCTCGCTCTCGTGTCAAGCCTAGCATTACGATCCCTTATTGTTTGTTAGGTTCACCCCAGCATTCACGTTGATAAGATTTACAGCACAAAGGCTGCACTAAATTCCTGAGGTTTTTGCTGTCTTGGCCCACAGTATCATTTGCGATACTCACGTTCTGAAATATTCCTTAGACTTCCTGTTAGGTTTAAATCATGTAAATGAATTTTGCTGCAGTTGTGTGATATTCATAGTATATGTTCCCTTGTCTGTCTGTCTGTCTGTCTGTCTGCCAGCCGTTCGGCGTCGACGTTGTCTGTGTAATAAAAATGATAGTAATGATAAAAGAAAAAGGCTTATTAAATTGACTGCAGCCAAAAGATGAAAATGGGTGTGTTTTATGTGCATTTATGTGTATACTTTTTAGGTATTGAAATGCTGGTGACAGGCACTGAAACCGTCACGAGAAGGAGTTTAGAGAAACTGTTACTTCAGTAAAGAACAAGTGAAGCAAGAATACCAGGAATGCACACACACACACACACACACACATACACAAATGGCTCGCCAGCGGATCTGTCGCAAGGGTCAGCCACTGGAAGGACTCTGTGGTGCCACAGAACCTAGGGCGCCACACACCCGCCTGCTGCAGTGTTCCACGAGTCACGTTTTCTGCTCCAGACCATTTTCTGGACAATATCACTGGTGGGGGTGCCTCATTATAAGGTGGTGCGGGCCAAGCCCACCGTAACGCGCCCGCAAGGCCACAAGCACTGCATTTGTGTGCCGAGTTTTTTGCAGATTCTTGGCGTTCGTCTGTGTCGTTCGGTGTTAAGTTGATCGTATTGCGATCCTTGATAAGGTCACCAGTCTTCTACCCACCTCCCATTAAGACGCCAGATCGTGTACTGTCGGCGAAGAAAGAGGAAGTAAATTGCAAGTGTTGAACGAGCGTGAGGATAGGAACCGTCTCGATGGTGATAGAGCTTCTGACACCTTAACCCTTCAACGTGACTGCAATGCGTTGGTCACATATGACCGGCTGTTGATCTACCTGGTGACACAGAGTCCCATGGCCCGTTTGTTGGTGGTGATGAACATACAGCTCTGGGACTATCCGGTCCCAGACGTGCTTAGCAGCCTGCCAGTCGGAGTGGTCAGTCGGCGGAGGAGGCAAGGTAATCAGTCTTGGGAGGAGCCGGAGCCAAGTCTATTCTCCCGGCTCCACGCGTAACTACTGGTGGGAGAGGCATCTCAAGGATACAGTGCAGTGCTCTGGTAACTGAGTTACAGAAGGGAGGTAAACTGTTTACCTGGAAATACAGCTGAACTGAGCACGAGTTTGCGATGGACAGTGAGTTCCTATTGCATTTAGGTGCCACTGAGGGTGGAAGTTTGGAAATGCAGTTGATGCTGACGGGAGAGAGACTCGACTCCGTCTGCTCTGCGCCCGGATCGTAATATCATACTGGCCGTGCACTCGCATCATTCGCATATCTTATGGTTTCTTATATCCACCCGAACCTCTCTGGTACCCGAAGATGTCCTTGAGACGCGATGAGTGTCAAAGAAAACGGAAGGAGCTCGAGGCAATGATCAGGTTTGGTACTTCAGCAAGGACGTTGCTGCGAGGAGCGTGACACATGACGGGAGGAAGACACTAAAGAGGCACTGATTACCCTAGGATTATCATCCTCCTCCGAAACATCATCCATGATCACCCAACACCTGTAGCATCACACTCCCACTCCCTCCCTACCCCTTAACCCATGTTGCACGAGTGAGAAGAGGAGGGATTTCCTCTGCGTTATTGACATTTCTGCTATCACTATTTGGGCTCTTCAACACCACTTCCACTTCCATCCCTCCTCGTAATCTGAACCTTTAAGCCTGGCGGGTCTTACCCTCGCAGAACTTCAGTTCCCCAGGCTTGAGCCCTCTCTTCTGAGGGGGGGCTTGTCTCCACAGGACCGGAGCTCATGTACACACAAGTTTACATACGTGCGAGCAGGCGCAACAGGTACGTCTGCGTAAGCTGACCAAACACTTGTACAGTCACATGGGGCTTGGCTGTGTAAATGTGACTTGGTACTTCACAACGTTGCTGAGGTTTGTGGGAACTGGGTCGTCTGTATTTTAGAAGCGAGACATCCATTTATAACGCACGTAAGAGATGATTTGACTGTACGCTATTAGACGTCCCCACAGGGGCCTAGTGACGTGCCTTCTTCGCTCTCAGGGGCAGGGAGGCGACTGTTGGAATGTACCTATATTGGATGTGCTTCAGCTGCTGCTGCTCTCATCGCTGAAAGATTAACTTGTTCAGGGATCACTCACTGAAAAGATCTCAAACCAACCACGAGTACAGGGTGTTCACAATAAGGCACCTGACATAACTGATAGATATATTACTATATGAATGATTTCCCATTCGATGTATGGATCAAGATTGTCGTGAAGAAGTCAGGATCTTTAAAGTATCGCTCCTCTTTTCCTTTATTCTCTCGATACTGAGAATCCCCTCCGCGTCGCATTTTCTCAACAATTCCCGGTCACTCCAAAGCATTCTTTGATTCTCATTTAAGCCGTGTTCCAATCTCTATTCTTTCCGCCTTTCCATCAACGTTCTTTCTTCTCCTGGTGGTGACTCCGGCACTAACTGGGGCGAAAAATCGCCGCAGAGATCGCTGACCGGTGCAGTGGTGCAGCCTCGCCTCTTGGCCTTAGCCAAGTTTCCCCACGTCCACAGCAGAGGTTAAACGTTCGCAAACGTTCCAGTAACAAAACAAACGTTTCAGGGAATGCTAACGTCTCAGCTAGTGCAAACGTATCGAGGTCTGTGAGTATGACGATGCCTGGGAGTCGTGCTGAGGGGCTGTGCCGTCGTGCTCAGAGGTCGCACCGTCGTGCTGAAGGGATTAGATTAAGACAGAAAACGCCAAAAGCTTATCATTGCCTTTGACATGGGAAGCCTTCGTCAGCTTCGAGCGCAATTTAACTCTGGTCTCCCGACTTGACCGAGAATTGGCCTGTCGCTCTCACTCTCGGGTTAAACTGCTTTACACTGACACCAGGGGAGTAGGAGCCTAAAGTTCGCGGGCAGGGGTTGTGAAAATGTGTGCTGGTGTTGTGGGTTGTAAGGCAAGCGTTATTGATCACCCACGGGAGTTGTACGTAGGTCGCCTCCTCCTCGCATCGTGCAAATTGTAGACAATGGTTGTGAGTTTTTTTTTTTTTGGGGGGGGTCGTGGCCAGAGGTTGTGAGGTCATAAACCGGGGTTATCGTGTGGTGGACAGGAGCTGAGAAGTAAAGAGGACATTGGGTGAGGGGCTCAGAGACCAGAGATTGAGAGGTTGTGAGATGGCTGACGGGGGACGTTAGGTGGGTTATACGGGCAGAGAGGTTGTGGAAATGAGTTGCGGATAATTGACGGGAGTTGCAAGGTTATAGGCCGCAAACATGGGTTGTAGATCACAAAAAAGGAGTTGAGGATCGTGTTCAGAATGAGTTGTTGGTTGGGGTTGATTGGACTACTGACTGAACAGACGAATAGAGAACTTTAGTACATGTGTGAACATAATTTTTGTGATCACTGTACAGTTATGCAGCACCAAATATGATTTTCTTTTACTGTCTGCGGAGAAAATAGTCGTATATTATGGTATCTGATAGATTTCACACTGCGGAAAGCATCGTCGGACATTTCTCCTTAAACCATGAAATTTCCTGGAGACGAAATAAGAAGGACTGACGAAGAAGACGCCGACGAGGGCGCTCGAATTCTCTCTAACGTATCCCCCGAGTCAGCCAACAACGGCAGATCAAAAGCTCTCCGAAACACGCCCGAGAGGAGGCGTGCCACCTGACACGCCTCCTCCCCTCCACCGCTGCAACGCCACCGCTGCACTTAATACCAGCGCCAACACTGAAGGAATTCACGGATCCTTTGTGGACGACTTTGCGATCACCCCCTGAGCACGGCGGTGCGACGCGTCGCCTCGGGTGTGATGGCGCGACATATGCGCCAAGGCCAAGTCGTCTACCCTTCTCACTTTCTCTCTACCCCTTGTCTTCTCCTCCATCTCCTGCCTTTCATTGTCCCCTTTCTAAGTATCTTCTCGTATGCTTTCAATATGCTTTCTCTCTTTCTTTTCTCTTCCTCTTTCTCACTTTCCTTTCCTCCCTTTCCTCAAGCGTATCCTTCTTTTACATAGTTCGCCCCTTCCCTCTCCTTAGCGTCCTCCATCCTCCGCTTCCCTCCCTGTCTCTCGAGCATTCTCCTTCTTCCCTCATTCGTCGCTCCGAACTTTGGCGTCTTTACCCCAAGCGTAACTTGGCCCAATTACGCCAGCCTTTACGCCGGACTGGTGGCTAAACTTGGCTGGTACTAATTACAGCGTCACTCTCCCAGCCCGTTCCCACTCCCACCATTACACTCTTCTCCTACATCATGTATTACTGTTTGCTTCCCAAACACTCCCGACCAAAATTCCTCCCTAAAAACCCACCCACTCGTCCATGGCCTCGTCAGACCTTCCCAACCCAAATATTTATTTCCGACATATCGCATCGCAATGCGTTTCTGTTATTAACCAAACAAGGGCGTTCTGAGAGATTTATATATATATATATACACATTATCTACATTAGAAAAGTACTTTCGAAGTGACAGGTCTTTTTGTAGTTTCTCTAAATGCATATATTTCCTAATACTGCTTACTTTACAGTCCAGTAGATTTACAAAAACTACTTTTAAGTCTTGGATATTTCCTGGAAATGCTGAAACACAAGCCCAATCGACTGGCATCGGGAAACGGCACTTTATCTATTCTTACGGATTTATTCAGACGTTCTCGGAGCTGGGGCTCATTAGGTAATGTGACCTGCATCTTTGTATTGGTCTTCTGGGGCCATTACCATGAGGCCAGGTAGTTATGTGATGTGCCGCCAAAGGGAAGAAAATTTACTAAAAAAATGGAGTAATTAGTATTATCCGTGCGTTACTTTGGAGTATTTTGTATCCTGCCCAAGCAGGATTATCCTCAGTGATACGTGAGGGGAGGGGGGTGAGGATTCGAACCCCAGTGTCTCGATACTGGTTCACCTCGGTGGTCGTTTGCCTCGGGGTGAGCTGGTCGAACCCAAGTATAGGCTGGTCGAACCCCCACAGGATAGGTTGGTCGAACCCCACAGGATAGGCTGGTCGAACCCCCCAAGGGCAGGCTGGTCGGACACCCCCAGGATAGGGTGACCTAGTAGATTAAAGATCTAATAAAGATGGTCTTACGGTACTGGAATTAAGGGAGCTGTGTTATATAGAGAGAGGTTTTAGAGACCATTGATTTACCCACCATGGAGGAGAGAGGAGTAAGGAGAGACTTGATCACAACATTCAAGTTTTAATACCAGTTTGATGACGACATTAATCATCAGTTCTTCAAAGATGTAAAAATAAACCAACCAGGGCCATAACATGAAACGATAGAAATACCTGCTAGAAAAGGTGTCGAAAAAGAAGTACTTTTACAGCAGTAGAGTAGGACTGGTGGTGGAATAAGCTGGGCGGGGAAAACTGCGAATGCTGACACAGTGTAGAAGTTTAAAAAGTTGCACGATGGTAGAAAATGTTCCAAGGGATGAGGAGGGGGCGCGCCGGGCCCACGAGTGGAAAACTAAACTCCTCTCTCCCCGTACAGTACAAATAGGTAGTCACACACACACACACACACACACACACACAGACACTGTTTGTATTTGATCTACCCAGCGGGGCTTTGTAACAAATGACTAACCAGTGTGTACTTTACCACTACAGTCCTGGGGGGTAACGCCAGCCAGCACCGTGGCGACCAGGAAGAGCTCACAGCATCATGGAAAACGTGGTAAAAAAAAATCCAGTAAACATCGAGGGATTGAGAAAATATATAAGTGTATCGCTGTACCTTCAGGGAAGACAGAGGTAACGCGAATCGTAATATTTGACACATTTAAAGGTTATCATAAGGCAGTGAGCAGCAGACTTGGGTAAAGAATGGGGAAGACATAAATTTGATGACATATAAAGATTTTTGTTACGCACTTAAATAAAATGACTTGACGCAGTTAAACGTAGGCCACTAAGGACAATAAAATCACTGGCATTTTAAGGAAAATGAGGCTCCAGGAATATAGATTTACAAAACGAAGAAAAATCAGCCAGCGTAACGTCAGCATAATTAGAAACCAAAATAGGCAATGAGGTCTTCAGTGTATGGCAACGTGGTGCCTCGCTTGAACACCATGTGTAAATCTGCCATGTACTTAGTTACATTTTCAAACATAGTAGTTCAATAAAAAGAGTAATCAGAGATATCTTTGAGTCATCAGGAGATAGATAGACCTAGGCATGATCTTTCTATCGTACGCCAGTAATTAGAATTTCAATGATCCAAACTGTACAGGCAGTTTATGCAAATCGTTTGATAGCAGCTTCCAGATTATATTACTGATGATACGATATCTCATCGATAACATCAGCGAAGAATGAAAAGAGCCCCCGCCCCTCCTCATTTAATATTAAATGTACATTTAGCATTCTTTCAGAAACTTGGCCGAGAGATGAAGCAACTGAAGTATTTAGCATTCTTGGATAAACACACTCCCGCAAGTCCAGTCTCATCCAGAAGGTGGTTTACCTGCCCTGTTTTATGTGGTCTTGCTAAGCTCCGTGTGAACCAGTTTACTCCACCAACATCGGCACACTCTTGAAACTTGCTTTGCCCGTGTGGAAAATCACTCGTGTACAACTCGAAAAAGCTTACAACTTTTAGAGAGTTGGTAATCTAGTGGCGCAACGGATAACCATCATTTACAATCCAGACAACCTGACTGACCTCTGCCTACGCTCTGCTCACAAGAACTCTCGAAGTGTCATCAGGAATAATAAGTCTTCGTATGACGAAGTACTCAATAGATACAGAAGGGAAAGGTTAAGTCAAGCCTTCGTGCCTTTAACAAATACGTAGCTGTTTGACGTTTTTGACAGTTATTGGTGGCATGTGGATTTAGCATCCATTGCCTGTATATAACTTCCTACATGATGGTTGAATATCTCTTGGTCCGGACAAATCTTGGCTGTTACCCTCGTTCCACGGGAAAGTAAGTGTGTCTCAGTCACATCAGCATTTGGAACTAATGGCAAGACGATGGTCTAAGATGTATAGAAGTCATCTGAAGACATCACGGCTATTTTGCATTCACGGATTTCTATGGCTGGCATGCGAGGCCTCACCAACTTTCGTGCGAAGGAACAGGCGAAGCCTGAGATATGGAAGATGGGTTCTACGAGAAGATGCATTCATGAGGAGGAGACAAGCAGCTGATGATGAATTGCCACTAGGAACAATAGCCCAGTGCATCATCACACATCGTTGGGAGAGAGGGTGTTGCCGGTAACTGTTATGAGGGGGAGAGGACAGACAAGCGCTGAAGAAGCCCTGATAGTAGTAGTAAGTGTAAGTGGCGTGAAATGAACGCAGGAGTGAGTTAGGGTTGAGTGACGCCGTTCGTGGTTCTTCACCGCCTTTATGACTGAAGCAATATGTGGAATGAGAGTGAGACGAGGTGATTCCAGGATACGACTTACCTTTAGTGTTTGGAGCTGATAATGTCTGCCGAGTTACGAGATGAGTCTGTGGTGAAATGTTTGGCACTAAGAATGATGAGGGTGTGAGGAGTAGACGATGAAGGTGTGAGGAGTAGATGATGAGGATGTGAGGAGCAGGTGCACGTGATAACGAGGATCTTTCGTCTGAAATGCCTGGCCAATCCCAGTGTGGTATCAGTTTGAATGACGGACATGACTGAATATTGTGAATAGGCTACATGAAAGAGGCGATCTTTACGGTTCTTCTCTTTATACTTATCTAACCATAATCTGCCTAAATACAGGTAGACAAGAATAAGAGGAATGAAAACTAAATACAGATAGATAAAGATAAGAGGAATGAAGACTGATATTCAGCATGATAATATAGGAACTGAGAGACTGCATGATAATGAATAACTTAAGAGAGTACGTGGTTTATTTTTCGTGCTATACCTTAAGTTCTCTTACTGTTACATGAGCTGATTTGAATTCTGTTTGTTCCAGCTGTCACTTATGGCTAATTTAGCCTCAGTGAATTACATTTGTAGGGGGGGACATCGCATTTTTCTTGGCCTATCCTCCTACATCACGTTTTCGCTTGTAATCTTTGATGGGAATTCCACCTGTCAGACGAGCCAGGCAGTGAAAAAATTTGGTTCTGTTGTCCTTTGTAACCAACTGTTGTTAGGTCGTAACTCAGAAGTGTCGTATTTACTAGCGTGTGTTTCATTCAGTGAAGTGTCGTATAAGACTCTGAAGTGTCGTATTACACTCACGTGTCGTATTTACTCACTATGATAATGTCGTATTTACTCAACAGTGTCCAATTCATTTATGTCGTATTTTCTCACTAGAAGTGTCGGATTTACTCAGCAGTGTCGTATTCACTCAAGAGACCGTATTCGCTCAGAAGTGCCTTCCATATTCATTTGGTGTTTCATTCACTTTGGCATATCATTCATTGATGAGTATCGCATTTACTCAGGGATGTTGAATTCACCCGTTGTCCTTCCGTGTGTGTGTGTGTGTGTGTGTGTGTTTATTCATCTTTTTTTTTTGTTTCAAAATTTAGGAATCAGAGGGTGGCAACCTAATTACTATTTATGCCTCATCAATATTCATAGGTTATTAACCCTAATACGCCTAAATGATGGGCTGGGTTCACACTTTTGTCGTCGGGTGATTGGTCGCAGTTATATTAGCAATTTTCACATCTTTTTCCGCCTCAGGTCCTGTGAACTGTTTATGGGTTCGCTCACACCAGTTGGAGTAAAGAGTCTCAAAATTACCACGACCAAAGTCATCATTTTGATCATTTATTCACTGTCTGATTTGGTTCTCAGGTATTCATAGACTTCCTTATGGCCACAGTAAGCAAAGGGATTGTAACTGATTAAGTGAAAAAAGAAAAAGATGACATTGATTACAAGTGATTATCATGAATCACCTTCAAATTACTTTTTTCATATGTTGATATATTTTTCTTTGCTTGTCAAAGCTTCTTCGGTACAGAGAAGTCATTCATCTCCATGAATAGTTTTTCATTAACAAACGAGCTGTATAGAGGCAGATATCCACTCGTGAAAGGGAGAAATAGAGGAATGTCACTGATGACGATGGAAGACAAAATATGAGTACAGTAGGTTAGCAAAGAATAAAGTAAATATCCCTGAATGCTTCTGTTGACCTCGGAGAACTGGAGGAAGTGTTTTCGAACCATCGCTGAAGAAAGAACGTCTTACTGCAGAAGGTGATAAGATAACCTGGTGCTATATAAAGGCCACGCTGTATTCATCACTTCCTCCAAAGCTTAGGAGGTGACCAGTGCTTCCAATTTCTCAGGTGATCCGGCTAAAGGTAAGTTATAGATGCTTGATCTTAGAATAAGCCATAACAGTTTTTGCTTCAACAGAAGGTAAAGTCGCCCGGACTAGGCTGCTGGTCGATGTAGAAAAAGCAATAACTTCAGACAGCCAGTAGACGAAGGAGAGGGTAGGGAACCACCAAATCCGCCCCAGTGGGTCTTTGTGAGATTGCAGACAATGCCCGATTTTGTGAACCATAGATGTAAATCAATGGCTGACAATATTCATAGCTTTAAATGTGTGTAAGGATACATTCTTCTTTCCCCACTGCGGACGACACATTTAGTTATGAGTTTCAATATATATGTAAATTTCTAGAGTGAGTGGATATTCAGGGAAATTGACAGCGTGAGAAATGCAAAGCCATTGAGAAGATATGAGGATGATAATTAAATCCTGCAGTAAAAAATGTTGTGTTGAAGTGGTAGAGACAGTTGAAGAGATTGTCTGGCTCAACGATTGTTAAGTGAATCTAAGAAAAATCAAAGTAAACGGGTGTTGGCAAGTCGGAAACTTGGCGTAAAATGTCAGGGTGGGCATTTAAAGTGAGGGGACTGACCTTGGGAGATTGTCAGGATTCCTGACCTGAGCCAGAAGGGCCAATACGCTACGTTCCGGGTGAGGGAGCTCATTTTTATCTTCAAGCGGAAGCCTGGCTGCTGCTAGACATTTAAACGCTCCACCTTTTTTAGAAATCGTATCTCGATGCGTTATGCATTACGTTAGCACCAAAGTGTCTCGTCTACACACGAAGGTAATGGGCATCTCTGGATGATTGGGTCAATGGTCGCTACCTTATGCGTGGCCTTACAGGGCCAGATAGATGGTCGACCCTCCTGAGGAATCCTTTTGTGATATGACGCAGCGCTCAGCAATGCCAGTGACAGGAGTCACCAAAATGGCTTTTTCGAGTTTATCGCTGGCCTTCCACCCAGGGAACCACCTTCCACCCAAACCATCATCCACACTGTCATCACACAGTACCTGCAGCTGACCCAATTACAATGCCACATACACAGTCATCCTTCACCTGGTAACCAGTCACTTTCCAAATACCCACTCACATTACACCTAACCAATCAGTTTACCTGCCCAGTCACGAGCACCACCCTATGATAAACTAGGTTAAGACTAGATGTAGTGTTAATGCTACGCCAAGGCATCAGCCAGTTTTATTTAGGGGAGCCCAGAAACAATCTATGGAAATGGAAGAAAAGCATATAACTGGACTCGTACAACATAGTGGAAGTGATTTCAAAAGGCGCTAGGGAGACGCAATGGCATTTAGCTGTTTTACGTACCTTTAACGTAGTTAATCCCACATTTCATCTTGAGTTTATTACCTTCCCTATTATCACTTTATTGATATAGGATTAGGTAATGTCACTGTGTCTCATCAGCGTCCTTCTAAAATCAATTCTAATTTCTAGGAGGCCTTTGATATGCTCTTCTCCCGCTTTCGTAAGTTTTCCCCTTGATACCCCAGTGCCAATAAAGTTAACCAATGCTCAATAATTAGCTCATATATTTCTACCATTTCACTACTTTTCATTAAACAAATGGATATAATGGAACGTATATACAATGAATAGATGTAATCTCATTTAGGCCGTAAACTTAGAATAAAAATTTGTTAAGTTCTCCATTGAAAATGCTCTCTGATTCCCTGGCCATAAAAGAAAATGGTACTGTTGGGGCTTTAACGAATAACGATTATACAAACCATCTACTGAGTTTCCTATAGTGAAACTCAGTTAGATATTACAGTAACTATTCTGAATTACATTACTGTTTGAAGGATTATAAGAAAACTATATCTACTTCTTGTGACATGATCAAGTTAATGTCTAAAACTCCTTCGCGAGAGATAATCAAGTTAGTCCTACTTCACTCCCTTTTTCTGTTGGACTTCAGTGCCGCTTCTTACATTTCAGTGTCTCACCCTTGAAAGGCCACTGGCAGTGGGTAACTCCGGCGCAGTGTTTCCAAGAGGCAGCGGGAGTTCTTAGATTGTACAACAAAAAAAAAAAGAATCAGCACATCTTACGTGTTTGTCTTGAAAACTATTGCCCTGATGGAGTTGGGCAACGCCTTCTCCCCTTAAGTTCCACCCCTAAGGGAAGGCGAAGTGAGACTTGGATACTCTAGAAGACAGGAGTATCCACCTCGAGGCACTGAATTCTAACTTTTCTCAATCGTTGAACTCTCCACTGCAGTCGTAGCATCACCTAACCTCACTGGTAGCGACTCTGCCAGTGCGCAAAGTCACTCATCACATTCAAACTCGTATTGTAATCTGTATTCCGTATGGATGTATCCTCTGAGGCCTATACTCTGTGAAATCGGTGCCTGTTGTTACAGTCCGACTAAATTCTTTCGTCCAATCATTTCACAGGTAACTACTAATGAACTACGAAAGAAATATTTTTCGTTCGTAACAGAAACCTGCAATTTCGATTTGAGTTTTTTTTTTTCTTTATGTTGTTTTATGTTTAGCTCTCACGTAAAGTCTATGTTTACAAACATTCCAGTCGAGGAAAACATCACCATCTGTGCTGACAACCTGTTCATCGATACAAACATAGTTCAATGGATTACGTAAGTTTCATTGTAAAGAATTCATATCTTTGTCATCTCGTGATTGTTTCTTTTTGTTCAGTGGTTCTACATTTAGGTAAACGGATGGTGCAATGATGAGATTCCCCATTAGGTACAACATTAGCTTACGCATTTTTAGGTGGTTGGTAGATTGTCCGTCACATTTCAAACCTTTGTTTTATAATAAGACGACATGAAAACGATATTTTTTTTTTAAAGTCTACGTAGATATTCCTTTATCTTTAGATTATTTGAACTTCGAACATAACAAAATTGAATTTACCTCTGAAGTGGATAAAAAAAATGATACCCCTCTTCTTATCTGATATGAGGATGAGTGCATGTGGGAATCCTTTCACGACATCAGCATATAGGAAACCAACATTTACTAGTCTTTGCAGGAAATAGAATTCTTTTATCCCTATCACATATAAACGCAATTCGATGGTTACCTTAGTCACACGAGCATTTCATATATATCTTGATTATCTTAAATTCCACACTGAAATAGAATCATCGAAAAAATAATTTACATGTGAACGGTTTCCCTTGAATTTCGTTAACGTGTATATTCGTAAAACACTAAACAAATCATTATGTCTCAGTAAAACCACCAACTGTACCAAAGGATGTATTATATTTCCCAGTCCTCTTCACCCGGAAGAGCGGTTATAATCCCCGTAATTGACAATTGTGGAGTTTTATTGACAGGTTAACGTCAGAGTTGGTTTAATGCGAGAAATCCTATCCAGTTATTTTTTCAAGCAGAGGGATGTTATCTCTACGGAGTTGCTATCATCAACTATCAAGTAAATATAGGTGCAGTGCTTTGTGTAATGCAGTGCAAGATTAAGCGACACCTGGGGACGCGCTTCCATAAACACCTTGGGCGTTCAGTATGAACGAACTGCCTAATTGTTGGTATCGAGCTTCCTTCTGCTGGCCAGTAGCTTACCCAACAGTGTAGTATTACTACTGGAATCCCTCCTGTGCTAGAGCATCGACCGGACAGTACTGTTATATTACAATGATATTCTGCTCATACTGTGCTTGATATAATATATTCACGGAAATGTAATATTTTTGCTGAAATGACGTACGTATTACAGTGGAAAATGGGATGAAATCATAACAAATACAATCGACTTTCGCTTTCTTTCGTTGTTCAAAAGATGTTACAGTAATCGCTTTACGAATGATTTTCAGTTAAAAAACTGTTGTATTACCATAATATTCTGTCCTAATTGACTTGAATAAATACTACCCGCGTTTCATTGTAAAGTGCCGTAATATATGCCACAAGATATGGTGCTCTATGGCGTTGTTCCATTACCCTTAAAAACTTGGGTCGTCGTATACTCGAGGCATATCATAAAATCGTGATTTCTTGGCTAAACGCAAGGTAGACTAATATACGAGTATATACGGTATTTGCATACATTGCTTACCCCAGTGACTACTGTCTACAGCCAACTCTACGGACTATTCCATGATTTACCTAGACTGCTTCATATGCCCTGTTTCAGCCCGTCGACAACGCGTAACCCATCTCATACCACTCGATCCAGTTCATTGTTTTTCATGCACGTCTCTCACCCTCCTGAATGTTCAGGCTTCAATACTCTAAAGCCTCCTTCACTCCGTGCTTCCATCTCCTTCTAGGTCTCTCTCGTTCCTTCCTCCACTTCTGATAAGTAGACCCCCTTAATCAGTCTTCTTCGTTTATCCTCTTCATATCGAACCATTTTTATTACACTCTCGTCAGCTCTCTCAAACACACTGTAATTCATTACGCGATCAACCTGTCTTACACCACATACTGTCCTCTGGCATTTCATTTCAGATAAGTCCCACCCTCTTTCTTTCATTTGCGCTCGAGGCTCAAGATTCATATCCATCCAACACGGTGAAGAATGCTGTACCTTCAAACATATCCATCTCTGCCATAACTGACACTAACCTCTCCTTCCATGCACTCCTTAGTGCATTTAGGACCTCAGCCCCCTTTCATATACTCATCCTGTGACTCAGTTCAGCTCAGTTGGTTCCGTATGCTTTTCATGTGTACTCCCCGGTAACTAAAGCATCGCACTTCATCCAGGTCCTCCTTATCAAAAATTTACATCAGAATTTATTTACAGATATCAGCAGTGATGTGTATCGTATGTGTGTGGTTTTCTTTGGTTATGACTCTGATCCACCTTATATAAACTGAGAATAGATTTAATGATGGTAAAAAATCTAGTTTGACATATTCAAATTATCAATGGCACTCTTGTACTGGCATCAAGAATTGGAAGATCATGATCTAGTAACACGAAATTCCCGAAGCCCATGGGATACGAGGATCATAACCTACGTCAAAGTAATCTCCTAAAACGTAAGGTAACCAACAAGTACGCAGAAGTACTGAAGTAACAGAATACTTTTGCGGGTGTCGAGCAATCGCATGTTCCCCGCTGACCGATGCTGCTGTGCCGCGAGATTTCAGACGCTGCCGCTAAGGTGGCCCGGCAGTCTGGCTGGCAGTCTCGCCCTGTCAGTTAGTCGCCATATTGCTGTTTGTTTACACTTGTGTCCGCGATCTTCCCCACCCACCCTCTCAATGAATTGGGATTAGATATATTGTGGACTGTCTTTACCGGTAAGTTGAAGCAACGTCGATGAATTATAGTGTGTGTGAGACAGGTTATAGAGCTGTGGAGGCGTTTTAAGAGATATATTACTGGGAATGTGAAGGTGCCGTTAGGTGAACTTAGTTTCTTCCGTACCAAACTTTAGTGATATGCCGTCAGATCGTGTAAACAACGGTCTAGAAAATGACTGTGAAGCTGGTGATGATCATTAGCTGGATTCTGAAGGCTCGAGAAGTCTTACATGCGACGATAAGTATGTTTTGAGAATCGGTTTGCAGTGAAGTCCTAGGAGTGGGTCATCGGTTCAGTCCAACACCTAGGGAGCTGTTCTCTGCTGCTGTGTCTCGCTGGTTGACTTACCCTGGCGGGAGATTATGCTATATGACACACTTATGAGCCGTTTATCATGTGATGCTGAGGAAATAGCATATTTATATATTGTTTGAATCTTACTGTGGTTCAGTAAGTGGGGTTACTCCAAATTATAGGTTAAGAATTCCGGCTCTTAGGGTAAATGTATAGCTACTCAGTGATAAAATACATTATTCTTGGGAAATCAAGTTGCCTGTCAGTTTTTCTAAACAATATTCAAATTGCCTTGTGTAGGGGTATGGTGATAAGAATCAGTAACCGTATATCAATCCCATTTCAGTTACTGAAGGTATTTTATAAAATGAATATTGTGTAAGAACAGATGGACCTGATAGTTATATATGTGACATTTCAGCCAGTGTCCCCTGAATGTACATTGCTATGGACCATTGCTGTTCAGAGGAAAGTTATCACAGTAGACCTAGCTTTGTGATTCATGTTTTTATCATGACTGAATGTTGATGATTTGATGGTATTCTGTGTATTCCCAAATGCAACAACAATGATATGGATCTTGAACAAGGTTTAAAGTGTTTGAAATCCTTATTTTTATACACCTTGCTACTTTTGATTTGAGTGAAGTAATAGTCTTGTTAATGTCAGTCTTAATGTACCACACCTTTACGTTAGTCTTGTGTGTCTTGTGAGCTGGAAATAATCATAGTCTGTTTGATAGCTTGCTACGTGTTGATCATTTTGCAGTATAAGCCTGTTCGATTTTTGCAAAGTGTGTGGTGTACTAAAGGCGTATGGTATGTTAGTACCTATACCATATAGCTGCCGTTACTTAAAACATGAAATTATTGTGATGTGCTTAAATGCATTAGTTACTCATTCTTTCTTTTCATGCAGAATAGTAGTTTCATCAGTTATCTACTTCAAGATGTATCACGTGGTAAGTAAGTCTTCTACTGGTACCATACCTGGTTTAAACACAGAGTTTCATTCCTCCCCTCCAGTTTTTACTTATCCAAAAGAAGGAACAGAGAAGGGAGTCAAATGAGGATTTTCCCTCTAAAGCTCAGTCCTCTATTCTTGACACTAGCTTGCTAATGCGGGAAACAGTGATCAAGTATAATAATAATAATAATAATAATAATAATAATAATAATAATAATATATATATATATTTGTATATTTTTTTATTGTACTTGATTGCCATTTCCCACGTAAAGGGGTTGGTGTGTGTGGAAGACCACATGTGACATGGGCAAATAGGATGAAGGAAAATTGGAGGGAGAGAAATGGAGGAAGAATGCGTGGAATGGTGTATGCAGAGGAGGCATGTAAGGCCAGGTATAAGTGGAGACTCTTTTACTGTGGCCACCCCTTGATGGGAGTTTCCAGAGGGAACAGGCATCAGAAATATAGGTAGATGGATAGTGAAGTGCCAGGAAACAGACAAAGAAAGACCCATCCACGCATATATGCACATATATACATGCACATACATGTACATATACATATCAACACATACATATATACATATACATATATACACATGTACCTATTCAAACTTGCTTGCCTTCATCCATTCCTGGTGCCATGCCACCCCACATGAAACACCATCGCCACCCCCTGCGCCACTTCCAATAGCAGGTAAATGTTGGACTCCCTTGGAATGAGTAGTTCTTTGCCAAGACTGTTAGTGAATTAACTCATCCACTTTCTAGCTGTCATGTATAATTGCACCAAAACCTGAGGCCCTATCCACAACCAGGCCCCACAGACGTCTCCATGATTTCCCCTGACTGCTTTACATGCCCTAGCTTGGCTCATTGACAGCATATTTCCTCCATGCAGCACATCACTTCGTCCCATGCACGCGTCTCACCCTCTTGCATGTTCAGGCCTTGAACACTCAAAGGGTATTTCATTCTATCCTTCCACCTCTACCTTCTACCTTGGTTTCCCTCTTTTCCTTTTTCCCTCCATTTTTGATATGTATATCTTCTTAGTCATCCTTGCCTTACTCATCCTTCTCATGTGTTGAAACCATTTCATTGCACCCTTTTCAGCTCTGTTATACATTCTTTTACACCTTTCTCATATCCTATAATTTCTTATTTGATCAACTCTTTTCTAGCACTTCCACCATCTTCAGTACTTGTTCATCAAGGGCCCATGTCCAACAACCATTCAGCACTTAGAATTTCTGTTACTGTACCATCATACATACCCATCCTTGCCTTTACAGACAAATACTTCTCTTTCCGCAAACTCCCCACTTTGTACAGGACGTTAAGCCTCT
Source organism: Panulirus argus (assembly GCA_038088735.1). NCBI lineage: Eukaryota > Metazoa > Arthropoda > Malacostraca > Decapoda > Palinuridae > Panulirus > Panulirus argus. The sequence goes on from JAYMFT010232004.1 coordinate 17,800, forward strand.
AAATCCACCCTGTGGCACATTTAAGCTTTTATGGTTCCATTCAGCTCATGTCCCTCTTGGGTATCTAAAATATCCCACTTCCTCAAGGTTCTGTATATTTGAACTTATACTCCAATTAACCTGTCTTTTCCCACTGCTGAATGCAATAATCTGAATTAGAATGATATGGTATACTGGGGTCGACATGCTGTCACTGAACTGAACCAGGGCATGTGAAGTGCCCGGGGTAAATCATGGAAAGGTATGTGGGGCTAGGATGTGCAAAGGGAGCTGTGACTTGGGTGCATTACATACGACAGTTAAAGAATAGATGTGAGCAGATGTGGCTTTTCTTCATCTGTTCCTGGTACTAACTTGATAAAGCGGGAAATGCCAGTCAAGTACGAAATTAAGGGAACTGTTGTAATGCCGTATGTAAGTGCAGATAACAAACTTGACTGCTATAGTTGACTGCTATAGTTTAAATGTGTCCATTGTTTGTTTTCTGTATTCTCAATGAAGTTTAATATTGAAGAAGCATTAAAGGTGAATGATATGTTTTTTTGAGGCATTGATGACTTGTAATTTTTAAGTGTTTGAAGTTTTTATGTACTGTGCCTTCATTGCATATCTGTTGCTGTAGAAGCAAACATAAGATATTTCTGGCATTTTTTGTGTGTACTTATATGTAATTATATGGATATTCTTGTGATTGAATTTTTGGGATAATTAAGCTTTACTCCCAATGATGCAGCCTCACCAAAAGTGACTTTAATGCACGGTGTAACCTCTAAGGTGAAGCCTGGTAACATCAATAGATGTATTTAAATGTACGTAGATAATGTGGTGTTAACATGCCTCTCCTGTAAGGGGTTACACTTCGAGTGCAAAGTCACCTTTGGTGAGACGTGTCAATGGGAATATTGTCTCGTCAAAGAGCTTCTCACTCCAAAGAAGTTTACATTTCCCTGCTACTGGAAGTAGCACACCTTGGGCTGCAGGAGCCTTTAGAAAGAGGTTGTAGGTAACATGAGGACTCTTATAGATTTTGGTCCTTGGGTATTTATAGATAAAGGAAATATAGATTGTGTAACACAGTCTTGGGAATTATAACTTGATTGCATAGTGATGTGTGTATATGTTATGACATTTGACGGTGTATCATATACCTGCTGATGTTGCAGCCTGACCATTTATTCATATTATAATTCTATCTGTCTCTATCTCTGATGCCTGTTGCAAATGGAACTCCCTCAAAGGGGTGGCCACAGCAACAGAGTTTTCTTAACTAAAGAACTAACTCCAGTGCTGCTTTGAAGCCTTTAGTGCCTTACCCTTAACAGGCCACTGGCAGAGGGCAGGTCTAGTGCAATGTTTGCAGAGGCTCCTACGTAATGATCCTAATGACTACTTTTATCTAATGCTCCTACCTACTACTTTTACCTGATGTTTCTACCTAATAATCCTGCCTAGGTTCTTGTGATTTCTGGAATTGTTTTACGTACAGTATCTTGATTTATACTTCACATATTCCTTGATAGATTAGGTACCTGGCTTAGGTCATGGTATGTATATGTAAATGAATTGGCCTTTATTTGAGCATTCACTTGCCTGTGCCATCTCAGCTAACATAAAAAAATGTGCAAATCAAGCACTGTTGGTCTAAATCACTTCTGCTGAGTGGTAGGAGTCCACTGTTGTGATTTACTTCCACTTCTATCTCTTACATCTTTGATATCCTTTACTAGGTATTTCCCATTGCATCATTGAAGTACTGCACTTTCTTTGAGAACAGTTCACTCTATAATTTTAAGTTTGTTAAGTTGTGGAGGGGTATTCCTTTCCATCCTGAGGATTTGCCATTCCTTAGGTCGACATCTTGAAGAGATCTTAAGTGGTATCTGGAGCACCCTTATTTTTGTCGTGTAACCTGAGTGTTATGCATATCCATCATTATTCTCTTAAGCTGGTAATTTCCTATTTGATATGATTGAACTCTGATGTGACATCAGATGTCACATCAGATATATGGAAAACAGCACCAAAAACAACTGTAGGTTGCATGATCAGCTTTCTGAATGTTGTCATTGTTGTATTGTGACACATTTATTTATGACTGAGCTATACATTGTACTGTACTTTGGTAGGTGCAAAGTGAGAGTTTTACATTTTTTATATAATCATTATGTGATCTTGCTTAAGTCTAAATGGTTAGTTTTCCACTTGTGTCCCTGGCATCTGGTACTTTGAGAGAATATTATCTTATGTGTAGAGATAAGCTATGATAACAGTTATCAAAGATAAGAGATGTTATATGATAGCAATACATGATATGGAAAAGTCTGGATGAATCATTGGTTAATATACTAGTCTAGTTTGGCTGTCAGGTGTGTGTGAATGGTGGTAACTTTAGTGGTATGCTGTCAGACCATTCTCTCTTGCTTGAAGCAAACATCTGGAGTAGAGGTATATATTAATTGATTAATTCAGATTTATATTGGTAAGGTGTATCAGTAAAATTGATTCAAGAGGTTTGAATATTAGTTTATATATACATCGTCATTGTTATGATAGTGATGTGGTTGGTGATGAGATTTTGTCATCTGCTTTACCATGAGCTTCAGTTTAATAAAATAAAAATGAATCAGGCATATGAGAAAAGATATTCATTTTGATTTTTATACATAGATTTGGTGACTAAATTTTAGTGTCTTGTCTGTAATATAAATGGAAATATTTTGTTAGTGTTCTCGTATGTCTTTAGTGCTTTGTTTAGTACTGTTCCCCTATTTTTTAGTAAATACAGCCTAGTTTCCTGGTTAAAACAAAACTTATTTTTAAAAACTATGATGAAAGTGTGTACTGCTAAAAGGAATTTCTTTTTCTTATGTATGTACTGTCTACATTATGTAACAACTTAACTTTTTTTTTGTTTTAACTAGTTTGATCCTTATATTCTGCACTAAAATATTGTCTGTATATATTTGATAAAGTTTCTAGTTGCTATTTTGAGACAACATTAGATGAGAGTGAACGTATTACTATAATGATGTGGGAAGAGTAATGAATTTTGAGACTACATTAGATGAGAGTAAACGTATTACTATAATGATGTGGAAAGAGTGATAAAAGCTATATAATGTTTATGGATCTGTGACTGTTTGTATTGTTTTCTTAGTATCTGTAGATGTTAACAGAGAAAGAGCAAGGAATGATTTAGAGATGATAACTGGGATGTAATTATGAAACTTCATTATTTATGTTGATACAGTGCCAGTATTTGAGTAACAGGCTTACAGTTGTGATATACATTCATACAGGGCTTCCCTCTTTTGAAATTATTTGTAAACTGAACCTGCTTAGCATTTCTATTGTCAATCATTTGAACTTCAAAAGAAAGTATAAATAATTAGTAGTTTGTTTAAAATGTGAAGAAGCATTCATTGTGAATGCCTCTTTGTCTTCCTTTTGTATACTGCAGTGGTGGTTACATTGCTGCTTGATAATGTTATTCAGAAATATTTTCTCAAGAAACAGAAGTAGAATAGCCAAAATTAGTGCAAAGAAGCAGATGAAATGCTTGTGACTCACAGTGAAATAACAAAACTGTATTTATATAATGCTTGAGTTTATTTTTTTGTTTCCCCTAATGGCAAGGCATGAGCAAAACATATGGCAATCAAAGGCCATCGTGGATGAAAATGTCAAAAAGAAATAAAGAATTAATCAGGTTTGACTCATAGAGGTTGAGAGGTTATAGGAAGGGGGAAAGAGAAGGAGGAAGAATATTCCTTGGCTTAATTGTTTGAGGAAAAGAGGAGGCATCACAAAGGTTAGTCACTGAGTAGCAGGTCTCCACATGCAGACTGTGGGAAACAGTTGCTTGTCTTAATTATATATATTAATCAAATTGATAAGAATATGAATGTTTCAAGAAGTGTTTTGTAATACTATGAAACTTTTATGAATTGCACTTGTTATTGTTATCTAATTAGAAAATGTTTCTCTTTACATATATATATATTAATTGGGTTTGTATATATTCTTTGTGCTGATGTACATTTTGATGACTAATGATTTACAGATAGATAGGTACTTGGGAAATCTCTAAACAGTAGTTATTTTTTTATTTTTAATTACAGTTTAATCAAATTGATAACATAATTGTTCTGTCCAGAAGTGCATTTATTTATTATGCAGTGATTCATTTTGCTAGCAAATGTTTCATTGTATAAATTTTGTACTGTTGCTCACATTTATGAATCTTATTACTTTTGTATAAAATATGTTGTAGATTGAATTGCATTCAGTGAAGTAATGAATAAAGAAATAGAGTAGTTTTTAAGGTTTGACATCAACAGAGATCTTTCTAGTATATGTAGCTATATAGTTGTGATTCCTTTTTGTTTCCTCTGCATTTAGTTTTCATGTTATTTCATATATGACTTTTTCTGGTAAGATTATTGAGTGCAGTTTACCTCTTCTGGTAATTGAGGGCCTTTGTGGTTGCTGACAAAGAAAAGTTAGAGTGGTCAGGAAAACAGGTGTATAACATTTTCAGTGTTTGTATTGTGTATGCCTTTTCATCCTGAAAACAGGATGGCACTAGCCAAATATTTCCTTAATATTTCAGTTTTTATTAATTTCTACACCTTTAGTTATTGAAGACCAAGCAGCAGAAGCCAAATTTTGCTCTGAAAAAATTTGTATTTACTTTGGCTCCTGCTTACATCAGTTAGAATTACCTGTATGAAAATGTGTTGAAAGTGAGTTTTACCAAAGCAATTATACACAAAGGGTAAAGTAGAAGCAGGGGAGTAATAGATGATATAAAAATAGTTAGTTTAAGGGGAAAAATCGCAGGTTTCTTATTTTATTAGAAAAGGATTGTATTGTATCATATTTGAATTTTAACATAAATATGTATCATAACTTATTTTGAGATTCTGGATGTTGCAAAGCATTGTCCATACCTGTGATAACATGTATGATATCTTTATGGAACCCTTTACTAAATGGACTTCAGGCGTCTTAAGTTTCTGGTACAGCATGTGCTCCATTTTGTATCTAGATGAGTAAGTCTTTATTCTGAAGTATTCAAAAAAGAAGTTAGATATTTACTAAAACAGACTTTTTTTTTCTCTTTTTCAGTTAATTGTTCATAGTGGGTGCCAAAATGTTTGGATTTATGAAGAAGGACAAAGATAAGGAGGAGGAGAGGAAGAAGAAAAAAGATAAGAAAGAACGAAAGGAATCAAAACGTTCCAAAGACAGAGCTACCCTTACCCTAGATGAGCTAAAGAGATTAGATGAGGCACGCCGTAGTCTCATTGGTAAGGGTCGTAAAAAGAAGGATGACAAATTACCAAGTGGTATAACTGCTGATTACATGGAACAGTTCAGATCAGGACTTGAGCATGATCAGTCAGAAGTGGATATGACTTCTGCTGGTACTTTTCAAGAAATACGAGAGCGATATGAAGCTATGGCTTCTGCCTCCAGTCTCCATAGTGATTCCAGCAGTGATGGAATTTCTCTCAGGTCAGGTATTGGGCTGCCACCTAGACCCCCTAAACGTGGAATCTTGAAAGGGAGGGGAGATATAGAAAATGCAGAATATCAGGGGGTCAGAGGAGACATAGATGATGAGTCTAGCCTCTTAGAAAATACAATGCAAAATGAACTTATTATGTATGAAAACTTGCGCCAGGAGCGAGGGCTATTAGAGGCTCAGAGATTGTCCATTACATCCCTAACAAGTCCACGACGAGTGTCCAATGGGTCTGCACCAGTGAGTAGTCCCCGCAGTCCTCCACAACAGTTTACAAGTCCTTTGCCACACCCTCATCCGAAGTTGGTGGTGGAGTCCATTCCAGTGGATGCACTCAGTCATACTACTAGTTCTCCAACTATTCCAACCAGTCCGATACCTGTAGGTGAGAGTGTGGGCCACCACCATACCAAGACATTTGCTGCTGACCTGAGACTTCCTGCCTTAGTACCTGCTCAGCCACCAGCACCACGTACCCTTACTATTGACCGCTCCCCAGCTGGAGACTTTGGATTTTCTCTCAGAAGAGCTCAGGTCGTGGAGCGTAGTCCTGATAACACTGAAACACGTCGCACTATTGTTTTTGCTGAGCCTGGAGCAGTGGGTCGTTCCAATGTAACTGGACTACTCCCTGGTGATAGACTCCTTCAAGTTAATGGTATCAGTGTAGAAAATAAAATAAGAGATGAAATAATTGAACTTATAAAAGCATCACCCAATTGTGTCACCTTAGTGGTAAGTACTTGTATGATAGTTGATTTTCCATTTATTCTTGATTTAGATGCCAAATATGTCATAAGGATTTTTTGATGCTGATTTCTTGCCCATTTCCTTTTATAGATTGTTTTAGAAAACCAGAAGGATCCAGTTGCAAGAAAATGGCTTCACAACTGGTTGGTTAATCTGCTTTTAAGAAAAGGAAGAGTTGTGCTTAGTACTGCATGCAGCAGAAAGATGAAATGTTTCACCAGTCAGAGATGGTTGAGGGTTGCAGGAACAAATTGAAGGATTTTCACATGGCAGCTTCTACAATGAATGATGGTGGAGTTAAGAAATAAATATTATTTTTTTTTTTGCGAAGTGTCTGTCATAAAGAGCAGTACAATACAGGTGTAAATATTAAGTAGGGTACCAGTATATTTTATCACAAAAAGCTATCTCATAGTTTTTCTGCTTGTTTATTTGAACAAGTTAGACATTAACTAGTCTCGACTTATTTGGATTAATTGGCTTTTGCTCTCCTCTCTCTCTCTCTCTCTCTCTCTCTCTCTCTCTCTCTCTCTCTCTCTCTCTCTCTCTCTCTCTCTCACACACACACACACACACACATTGTCCTTTTACCTCCATCTTGCTTCTCTGGTGCATTTTCATCCCTTTATGGTCCCTTTCATAATCCATCAATACCAAGGTAATCTATAAAAACTTTTTATACATTCCGAACGCATATTCACCCGTCCCCCACTTTAAACGTACGCGTTCTCGGTGGAAAATCCCCTCGCTTTGCTGACCCTTTTCACAACCGCTTTCTCCTCATCTTTCCTTACCCTTCACCTCCTCACCCTCTCAATACCCGTTCCGTCCTTCAGCTCCTCACTACGCTCCTTGTATCCCCACATTCCATAATGCCACACACCCTTCACTTATTCTCTGTTTGTTTGTTTGTGAGGTGAGGGCTTTTCAGGCGTAGATGCAATTTGTTCTTGCTACATTAGAGATTTCCATTATTTACATATCTAACTGTTTTCGTACAGGGTCCTTCAGGCATCCTTAAAGGGTTCTTCCAGCTTGTGTAATGATTAAAAAAAAATGGAATTTCAGTCGTCCATATGCATAAATGGAACATTTTCAACTCAGTCATGGATAATTGTTGCCGCTTTGGTTGATGAAAGGATGGATTAAGGTCTGAGCTCCAGAAAATATTGATCGTTTCTCACATTTTTCGTCGACCAAGGAAATGTTGAAAAACACACCGTCTAAACTTTGATAACGGATGCGACCGTTGATTTGGAGGTATTATTTGGAAGTAGATCGAGTCTCACATTCATCATTTGTGTGGAACAATGACAGATTGTTTAGGGAATACACAGAAAACAGAGAAAGGAGCATGGACAGAGAAAGAGGATTTAGTAGTGTGAGACTGGATCACTTAGGAAGGAATATGGGCAGAGCGACAGGATATAGTGGTGTGAGACTGGAACACCAAGGGCTCAAGAGGGGGTTTGAGATACGATACCAATTGGTGTGTGTGTGTGTAGATGGGCAACTCACAGTCATGTGTGAATTTATCTCATATAGCACAAGCTTTTGGATAAAGATCATGTTATTGTTATCAATATATCATGTGGGTACTGTATTAGAGTTAATGATGACACATGTATACGATTTCGTGGTGACAGAAGACATCGCGATCTATGGGGTGTAAACATGTATTATATCGTGAAAGTAGCGGAACACACATATGTGTTGATGTGAATGAGATGAAAGCGAGTCAATAGAGAATATGGGGGGGGGGGGGGGATGAGACACGGTGTGCATGTGGGTTCGTGAAGAGGTTATGAATAAAACATGTATATAGTGTGCAGTAGTGCGAGAATGGGAGCGGGGGTGGCCCAGAATGCAGGGGATCTGCCCGTGGGGCTGCCTCAGTTCGGTTTCACGGGTTGATGGAGATAAGTAATGAGGTATGCATATTGAGTGATGTTACTAAAGTTGGCGCCGAAGGATAGGGGGTTATGTAGACATCAGTTGGAGCTCTCTAGGGGTAAGGCAGGGAGTGAGTGAGGCTTGCTCAAGACGCATCTAAGGAATGTAGATTAAGTAGCACAGATAAAGCTAAACAGGTTGGTGTGTGGAGAGCTAAGAAGTGTAGGTTTACTGACGGCGCCAAAGCTTATTAAGATGAGGCTAGGCACCAGCAAAGTTAGCAGGAGTATATTTAATATTTGCGAAACTAAGAAACGAAAGGTTTGATAAGGAAAGTTAAGAAACTGAGACATGGTTTAGGGGGTTAGTGTTAGGAGCAAGGATGGCTTTGTTGGGGTCTTTAGATGGTGGTTGCTCGAGGTTCTCAGTGTGGGTTGTTTTTTTAGGTGTTGGTTGGTACAGAGGGTGTGGTGCCATGAGGGATGTTGGCGGGACCGGGGGATGTGGGTGCCATGGATGTAGACAGGGCCAGATGATATAGGATGTAGGATGTTGCCAGCGCCAGGGGATGTGGGCGCCATGTGGTGTGTGGACGGGGCCAGAAGATGTGGGCTTCATGTGGGATGTAGGCGGGAGCAGAGGACGTGGGCGTCGTGTGTGGTGTGGGCGGGACAAGAGGGTCTAGACCTGGTGTGGGAGTCTGGCCGGAACAGAAGCTGTGAACAGGGTGTGGGGATGGGCCAGAAGACCTTCACACGGTTTGTGGGGAGGGGGGGGGGGGCAGAGACGCATGGTTTGGGCCTGGTATAGCCGGGACGGAGCCACGGAGGATGTGGACAGCTGGAGGCCATTACACCACCCAGGGCATCGCGGCTGTAGGACAGGAATGCCATTGCCCCATCCCAGCTGCTCCACCACTTCGTGTAACACAGCAGAAACACTAAAGAACAAACAAGATGCCAATGTCCTGTACAAAGAATCAAGAACAAACCTCTCGCAGATAATTTTGTTTATTAGGTTTCCCATTCGCGTTATCTCGTGCTTGTGTATTTGACGAGATTAAAATCTCCGTTCTTGCTTGCGGGGCTTGTCTGTTGCTGCTACCGTGGTGGGTCATACCCCGCTGCTGCTGGGGATCATGACGAAGTGCATCTGCATCTCTCTCTCTCCCTTGCTTCTACCACGTGCTGGCTGGCTGGCTGGCTGAAGCATAGGAGTGTTTCCCCTTTAAGGATGACTCGTACGAGTCTGGCAGGCCCGCTGGCTGGCTGGTATAGAACCAACAATACTCTAAAAGCAGTCACCACCTGATTCAGGATGAGTGCAGCGTTGCATTGTTTTTTCTTTCGTTTTTTTTTCCCATTTTTTTAAATCTAAAACGATGGCTCTTTTTTTTTTCTAAATATAAATCGTCAACTTCACGGTTTTCCAGATCTTGCAAGTTAACATGTTCCGTGTGTAGCATTCTAACTACTCCGAGACTCTCATTACTTTACCTATTCCCTCTGCCTTCATTTCTTTCATAGGACGTAACGTTAGTTTTCCCCATTCGTGTTTCCTTCTATTTTGAGTTGTGTGTGGAGTGTTCCTGGATGTTCGCAGTCTATTTATCCGTGCATCTTCACTCCTCGTCTCATGGGCTTATTAGTTTCCCTTATCGTCCGAACCATCTTCACTGCCAACACGTATCCTTGTGTCTAACATTCCAATCCTCTGTATCACCCTTGTCTGCTCAGTTGTTTACCTCGCTTTTTCTCTGGGGTGGTTCGTGACTGCACTCCAACCGCGCTCTTCTTTGGTTGGTACGGTGGCGTACCCTTGTTTAGCTAGTGCAGGTAGCTGCTACGCCCTGGTATTGGTTGCTTGACGTAGTGTTATGCTGCTCTTTTCTCATGCGGTTGGTGCAATACTTTTTCTCAAGCTTGTGGTTGGTTGGTGCAGTTTTTTTTTTTCGTGCTTTTTGGTTGGTTGACCCCTGCACCATTGGACCCTGCTTTTGGTTGGTAGGTCCTTTGCTATAAGCTACTTTTGGTTGGTTCATACTACGGTGTCGCCTGCTTTTTTCATTTGCTGGTGCAGGACTTTACCTTGCTTTTGGTTGGTTGGTGCAGTACTTTACTTTATCTTACTTTTAGCTGATTAGTTGAAAACCAGCACCATTCCCTGTTTTTGTTTGTTTGTTGGGCTAGTGTAACCTGCCCTTGATTGGTTAGCGCAGTACCTACCCTTGCTTTTGGAGAAAGGTTTCTCTCTCTCTTTATTAGTGTTGCGGAGTGACGGGAATGCGTGGGCAGCACAGTAGGGCAGTCATGAGCAAGTAGCAAGCAAGCGTAGCCGCTTGACCTGTTGGAGTTCTAGGTAGGTAGGTATCTTAACGTGCGCTAAGCACCCAGGTGCCGGGGCCTGGCCTGGCGTGGCCGAGGCGAGGTGAGGTGAGGCGAGGCAGGGCGGGGCGGGGCGGGGCCGTAACCTGAGATATTGCTTCTCCTGCTGCCACCTGGACCACACCCACCACCACCCCTCCCCCCTCACGACTTCCACAACACACGGCAGTGTCTGCTCTTGCCCTTCGGACCTCAGGTGCACGACATATATACACCTTTTCAACGACAACAGTGCCACCATTGAGCACAGTGGTTCGACCCTTGGGTATGATCGAACAGCCTTGAATCTGACCTTGAAGGGCGAGGTCAAAGGTCAGGCCTATCATACTACCGCAGTCATGTACTCCGAATCACTCGCTCTGATTCCCTCCAGATACCTCCCATACATCTCCCTCTTCTGTCTTACTGTTGATTTAACTTCCTCGTCCCACCACTTACTACCGCTGTGCACTTGGGTTATAAAGCCTTGTGCTTGAGGGCCACAATATCATAGGCTTAAGTTTACAGTGATGCACAAGTGCTTAAAGCCAACCCCAGCTGTTCATTCTCCCTTCGGAGCTGGTCGGTGAATGGATACCAAGTGTAAGCTAGGATGTGTATGTACTTTGGGGTAAGACATGCTATATACACGAGTGTAGACCTCTCCTTTACGAACACACATAATAATCACATGACATATAGCCTTATACTTGCAACATTTCCTTATCCATCGTATACTTTACACAGGTTCCGAGGGTCGTATTTAACCACAGCAGTTTAACCAGCGACCGTTCCTCTCGCTCGTGAGAGCTGCTGCATCAGGCTGACGGCGGCTGTTTATGGAGTTCTTCATTTGTTTTAATTATTTGTGGGCCTGTAAAGGGGTATTGTTCATAGCCTCACGTTCCAGCGCCGTCTTCTGTTGTTTCGCATATTTTTTTTCTGGTACTGTGTTTTCTCATGCGTAGGCTTCTAACATTTAAGCTATTTTTTTGTTGTTTCTACAGCATTTTCAGTCTTCAGTGGATTGTAGTTGCCCTTCTCTGTTACTCCAGTAAGGAATTATTTTTACGACCAGGTTAGAAACTATGGTCTCCAGTTACTGTCATGATACGTATCTTTCACTATTGAGTTCTGGTGAGTACATTTTTTTTTTTGTAGCCAGTTACAGTAATTCAGATGTTTTACTAAATCGATACTGGTGGTATAAGGGACCTCTATACATTCCTGTATCTCAGCAGCCTCTTGGCTGTATGGTTATGTTAGTTATATTTCAGTGGGAGGGAGTACACGCTTTGAATATCATTATCATCATGTTCTTGCTTTTCTAGTTTGAAGAGTTCTCTGTACCCAAGCTATCGTTTTCTCAGATTCTATTCCTGGGCCGTGTTCGTCCAAGAAGATGAGGTCATCGGACATCTAGCTTCTCGATCTCTGACGCAAGTCTTCCATGTCATGATCAGGCCCCCCTCCCCCCGTTTTTTTCTCTCTCTCTTTTTTCGTAATATGTTCAGTGTGTGACTTGATTTCCTGGACTTTTCATATGGGTTAGAATAGTTTTAATATCATCCCGTCGAACATCAGGTTATGTTCGGAGGCCTGCTGGAATATTTATATGATACCAGATCGTAGATACTTTTCAGGTCCTTCATGAGGTCAGAACTACAATATGCTTCTCAAGTTTGGCCACCGCATCTGAAAAAAAAAAAAAAGAACAAAGAGCTGTTAGAGAACGTCCAGGGGATGGTAACAAAGATGGTACCAGAATTAAGGAGCTGAGTCACTGGTAAAGGGCAGTATACAGAAGTTTTGAAAGTTGTATGACAATTGAGAAGGTCCAAGAGATGGGGTCCCACGAGTTTGAGACTCGTCCCTTGTACAGTACAGCTAAGTAATTACAAGTATAAGATTACATATGAATTATTTTTACGTGGATTAACATTTTTTTGCAGTTTTTAATACAATTGAATTGTATATCTTGATAAATTTTGCGTTCCTTTTTCTATTATAATTATATCCTTTGGTATAATGTATATGATAAGAGTGTTATAATATTTTTGGGCGGTAAATAACATGGGAGACCAAGCTGCTGATAAAGTGTTCACAAGATGGCGTGACCCGTGTCCCGAATCATAAGTGTTAGGTCATATGTCACGCCTTGCTGTTACCCAGGGGTCGTACAGTCATCCTCGAGGGGTTTACAGAGGGCATGTGACGAGTGCACTTAAACGTCACACCCGTCACGGGGCCAGTTGGGTGTCAGTGTGGGAAGTGGGTTGTGGTGGTGGGTGACTCACAGCAGGCGCTGGGAGCCAGTCTGACCACACACACCTCCCGTCACCCGTCGCCCAGCTACCGGCAGTGCCATGCCAGCAGGCTCCTGGACAGCTGCCAGGCGGGTTGTGAGCTGGGTTAAGGATAGTGTAGGGTTGTGGTGGCATGTCGTAGAGGGCTGGGTATATGGAGTGTTGTAGTGTAGTGGTGACATGTTGTAGAGGGCTGGGTATATGGGGTGCTGTTGGGTAGTTGTGGCATGTTGTGGATGGCTGGGCATATGGGGGGGGGGTGTTGTTGGATATTGTTGGCATGTATGGGGTGTTGTAGGGAAGTTGTGGCATTTTGTAGAGGGCTGCGTATGGGATGCTTCATGGCAGCGGAGACGTGAGGCAGGAGGGTAAGTATGCGGCCATGCACGAGGAACCAGAATACAATTGTGTGCTGACATCACCCTCCCAAGACAGACGACATTCTCATCAGAAAACGTGCAAGGACCATTCACGGCCCGCGCTGGGCTCCATCAGAAATCAGAACTAATGGGAACGACTGAACGCACTCAAGTGCCTGTTGTTTGGATCGAGAAGGCTAGGGGGTAGGTACATCTTTATTCACTAATGAACAAGCGTGGAAGGCGTGGTACCCAAATTACGACAGAAGGCTTATCGATTTGATAGGTATGGGACAGCTTTAAAGACGTAGGTATCCGGAGACCAAAGACTGTTTAAATCTCTTCATAAGAATGATAGAAACGAGATAGCGTACCCAGATGAGAAACCCCAAGAACTGGTTCCATCTGACTAGCCAAGTTATGGGAGAACCTGAGGGTCGTATGTCCCTTGGCAACCTGACGAATCAGAGTCGTGGTTCCAAGTCAATTTCTGAGAGCAGAGAGAAGGCTTCAGAGATATCGTTAGATGGTTGCGTGACGGTGTAGAGGGATATTGTGCCGCAGATACTGCGAGGTAGGAATGCCAGCTACGTAGCTTTGGTTCTGGAACTGCAAGGTAATGGTGCCGGGTGGTTGGGAGCTGGTGTGAAGAGTGGAACTGTTTGATAGTGTTGTCGGGATTGTGGTGGTGGCGTGTGATAATGGCGCCAGATAGTGGCGTTGTTGAGGGCAGGTATCCTCCCCGCGGTATCCGGGAGTCACCCGGATCACCCCAGCTGTACTCAGTGGGATCATAATATATCTCCGGAATAGTACTGTAGCTCTAGTAAAGGTTTTGACACAGTGAGATTTCATTTACGATAGTAATACCATGTTACGTCTGCATTATGTTTGGATCTATATATCACGTAAAAATGACTTGATTATACATCACAAATTTTTTTCCTGACTATTCGACTTCCATTTGGGTACGTTGTGGCTTCATTTGGGTAATATTTCGACCCGTCCTTTGCAAGGTCCTCGCGGTCCTGGTAGTGTATGTGTTGTGTTGCAGGAGGCACGTGAGGTAATGGTGCCAAGGCGTTAGGTATTAGTGGTGCACGAGGGAGTAGTGATGCGAGGGTGTTATAACGCTTGTAGCGAGTAATTTCACTAAATGTTAGATGTCAAATGCTTTAACTGGAATTGAAGGCGTTAAGGTGCTAATTCGTGCCGAAAGGTAGTGTTAGAGTGTTGATGTGTGAGCCGGGTGGTGTAGCACCATCAGCTCCGTGGAGCTTACGGGGCTTGGATTACCTTGCGCCCTTCTGTTGGTATAGTAAGAGGAGCGTCCGTGGTTGGCCCTCAGAGGTGCTCCCCTTGTACATCGTGAGTGAGGCTGGCTGCTAGCTGACGCTGATGACCTTGTGAGGGGGTAATGTGTGGTAACGGCCTTTATCTAGCCGACGCACACCATCCAATTATTTCTGTATCGTCGATGTATTTTTTTTTTTCCAGCGATGAGTTTAGGGATGGTGCCCTCCCAGCCTAGGGGCAGGTAGTGAAAGCGTAGTTTGATTAGCCTTTGAGTACAGCGGTACAGACCCTTGAGCACGACGGTACGACCCTTGATTATGGTGGTACGACCTTTGAGTACGACGGTGCGACCTTAGAGTACGAAGATATAACCCTTGAGTACGACGGTGCGACCTTAGAGTACGAAGATATAACCCTTGAGTACGAAGGTGCGACCTTAGAGTACGAAGATATAACCCTTGAGCACGACGTAACGACACTTGGGCATAATGGGCCTTAGCCTTTGTCCTGACCCTTAATGGTGTATAGGTCAAAGGCCAAGCCATTACACCTAAAGATCGTGCCTTCGAGGTCAAGGGGAGGTCACTATACGTGAGTTAAAGACGAACGAAGGAGGAGGATTCACTGACGATGGACCTCCACCGTGGGTGCGACCACTCTTATCCTCACTACTCCAGCATGTGTGGAGGATCATATGGTCGCATCCTCACCGCAAACGCCTGTTTCAGACACTTGGTTAACCATACAACCGGGTCCTCACTCTGGACTGTCTTAAGACGTTGTGCAGTTCCAATAAAGTAATGCACTCCTGTGTGACGAAGGCGACGTAAGATTGATGCCATTCCTGGTTGTAGATAGAGTTACGTGTATCATATATCTCGTGCGGAGCCTGATATTGGCCGGTAGCATTGAAATAAAGCTGTTGTGTGGTTGATGGTGTGGGATAAGACGAGGAGGAAGCAACCGAACCAGTTCAGTACTCCCGAGGCTCCGAAGAGTTTTACCCGAGAGGCTTCGGACCAGTTTTTAAAGGTCCGGTGTCCCTCGTCTTGATGGCGTACCTTACATGTGTCCGTTGTTGAACGCTAGTTGCCCTCTGCCTAACCCCACCGCCCGCCGCTTATCCTGCCAGCAAACTTGTCTAGCTGGAGCCTCGTCGACGAGGGTGTATGTGTGGGGGATTTGGCATGACACGGGCGGGGGGCGCGCGACATTGTATGTCCAGTTTACGGCAGGTGACGGCGCTGTTGTCGGGCTTAGCGCCTGGAACACACACACACACACACACACACACACACCTTCCAGGCTTCCCTGGTGTCGGTCAGCCCAGCCCAGCGCAACTAGTGTGACCCACACCGTCTTACGTCATGCTGTGCGATCTAGGGTACAGCGCCACTTCCTGTTTGAATTATTAATACTGTCGCTATTTTACTGTTTATACTTTTTCTTTCCTTATTTTTTCTTATTTTCCCTCTGCCATGTCTTTGTTTGTGTCTTCAACTGCTTGTTTCCCGAGGCAGTTGTCATTTTATCTTTTTCTTTTCATAATTCATTTTGCTTAGATCTTTTTCGTCGTATTCTCGAGAGGCATAAATTGCAACCTTTTTCCAATGGGCGGCATTTGTTTGGTATATATATATATATATATATATATATATATATATATATATATATATATATATATATATATATAAAATGTGTGTGTGGTTCTTGCAAGCATAAGCTCCACTGTAGAAGACTTTCGGGTAGGTATATATATCCTCATGTTTAAGACCTGCGTCTTTTTCTTGCGGCAGCGTGCAGTTCCCAGGAGTGTAATTGCTGAACGGGCCACGTGCAAGGGGGCGTGCTCGCCGGCACGCCCTAAGGGTGACCCGTGCAGAGAGGGCGTGCTTTCCGACCATGCTTTAGTTGACTGCACGCCCTCTGCCTGCGATTGTGGCATAATTTTCATCCCTGCTCTTGGTGGTAATACTGCATACCATTTTTTTTTTTTTCTTAGCTCGCGTTTCTTAATGAGGTCTCACAGTGGAGGTACTTCATTTTATTTATGTGTCACCGTATGTGGGCCCGTGTTACTAGTCGTGTGGGTCCCGTTTACTACTTGGACCCGTGTTATTTCTTCCCGTTTATTGAACCCGTGTTGCTATTGCCCGTTATTGGAGCCGTTTACTCCCCGTTTTCATCCCTGCCAAGATTGTCCTCATGTCTCGCCTTCTGTATTCTCCCTCACTACCTCACGTTTCCCGGAGTCTCCTCGTATACTATGGCCTGGCTTTGTGCGCCATATCCTCTAAATCCCACAGCTCCTGCCTTGATCCCACCTTGGGCAGTAGGTAGCAGGCAACCACCGCCCTGGGAGGTACTACTTGCCTGGGTGCCGGGAGAGTACTGACGGGTGGCGCAGTGATCCGGCGGTACGGTGGCTTTCCAAGTTTCCGCTTCCCGGTCCAGTTTGCTCTTCTTTTCTCTTTGCCTTACATATACCTGGGTTGCTCGTCTTCCAGTCTATAAATACACACCCTCCACATCCTATATATTAAACTCGACTACACATAACACATGATGCGACTCGTTAGCCTTAACTGTATTCGCTTGCAGTGAGCGCAACAGCCTAGCCCAGTCTTGGGCAAAATATTGTCATTGGTACTCGTATGTATCTCTTTCTCTCTCTCTCTCAAAGAAAGTTAATTTCCGGGATCGGATGGAATTCCAGCCATATTCGTAAAGGTAAAAAATTTCATTAGCAAGTCGATGATACTGATGGGGCAGAGTCTTGGACGAAAACAAAATTACATACGTTCACAGGATGGCGTCAGTAAACAACAGCGCACGTAAAAAGATCGGAGCTAACATTCGAACAGTAAGGGCCATTTAGCTTGACATCACAATGAAAGTGCGAGATAAGAGGACGACGTATACTAGACATACACTTAAAGTAAAAGCAGGTGCTTTGCTTGATAAGATAGCACTGTCGAACCAAGTAATGAGTGTTATGAGAATGAGAACTGTCACTTCAGGAGACAAAACTAAATTTGAAAGTATGCAGTGTATAGATGAGAGCCAAAATTGAAAAAAGCTGAAATTAATATGTTATAGAGAGTTTAAAAGAAGCGCAGATGAATGGGTGACAAAAAGGTCCAGACGAATCCAGAACTGACAGTTGTCTAAAGTGTTGCGGCAGAAACGGAATTACTGACCGTGCGAATCTAGCTAGTGGGGTGTCGCGCCTTCCCTGTCTGTTGGTAAATATCTTTGTAAGCAATTTCCTCTGGTTCCTTCACGCAGATTTATTACTACAAGGCTGTATCCATCTCTTTCGTGCTTCTTTTCGTTTGTTCATTATTTCTTTTTGAGTACTTCTTATATGCAGTTTCCCCATATAAACAAAAAAAATTGATTTTTTCCTATTTCCGTGGTCAGTTGTGGTTTCCCTGGTAAAATGAAGGAAAAGCTTGTGGCTTCCAAACCCATGTGTCCTTTAGGCAAGCGAGGAGTCCGGGAGGTTCCCCCTCTATACCGGCCAGACTGTGCCTTGTTACCAGTCAGTCTCCATCACTCCTGGTGACCACAAACAAAACGCATGTGTACCCGCCACGCTACTGCAGGTCAAGATGGGAGCCGCCTTCATACATGCACTAAAATGAAGTGGTATATTCTTAGTCGTCCGAATTAATGCCCCTTAGAATATAGAAGTATGTTTCCCACTTACAGGCTGGTAAAGTGAGTGACAGTTTTGTCATTTTAAGATGTGTATTGATGTTCGCTCTTGGCGTTGCTCTAGCCGCGTCGGCCGCCATCTTTGTTGTCCTCTAGGGCAACCAGTGAGACAGGACTTCCTGTGATGTGCTAATTTTAGGCACGTTTTTATATATGAACAATCTAAAATATACTAATTAGTTGTTGAAATGTCATGATGGCTATTGTAGGTGATTGGAAACCAGTTGGTATAAATGTTGGAAGTAATTAGTAACCACAATTGATACTAATGGTGGTGGTGATCAGTAACCAGTCATCAGGGATAAATGATGGTGATTAACCAGTCAACTGGTGGTCCGTGTGCAGGTTTTCATAATTAAAACAACTGACAGGTATTGCAAGACTTCTGATGAAATCCTTGTGATTCCTTGATTTTTCATATCCATTTTGTAAAGATTTCTTAATTATTTTTCCATGAAAGTATTTTTATTCTTTATTGTTCCCGTTTTCCCCTCTCTCATAAGGATCCTGATGTGACAGTGTGTGTTTGTGTAATTACTTAATTACTTATTTGTACAGTACGAGTATTCGCAGAGCCCCGTCTTGTGTGTTTGTATGTGCTACAAGCGAAGTTAACCAAAATGTTTACAGGTGAGTTAACCATCTTTTTTACAGGCTTGAGTTAACAACTTCTTTTACAAACTGAAGTAAGCACTTTGTTTAAGAGCTAAGTTAACCACCTGTTTTGCAGAGCTGTTATGTCGCAGCCACTGCTGAACGGTAAGGCAGCATCAGGATTACAAGGTTATGAAAAGAGGTCTTTTGAGTGGCAGAGAGACTGAAGATCTCGGTATCGCCGCCTCTCCTGAGGTCGAAGCCAGACAGTGCAACAACAGCAGCAGCAGGTGTGTTCGGAGAAACAGACCGTCGGCTGCTGGAAACCCTGTCGGATGGAGTCTATTGCTTCGTGCTGGCCCCAAAAAAGTGCCGGCAACGCCTTGACTCCCGTTTCGCTCCCTTGTTTCTAATTACTGTTAACCTCCCCCCTACCATGCACTGTTACGATCCCTGAGCACGGTGATACGACGCTTGAGTACGACGGTACGACCCTTGGGTATGATGGCCGGGCCTTGTGTATGATATATATATATATATATATATATATATATATATATATATATATATATATATTGATTTATATATGCTCACGAGACACTATGTATGATATATATACAAGAATACAAGAGACACTGTGCTGTATGTGTATGAAACATATACGATACTGTGTGCACGTTACTCTTTACGAGGCGTTCCTCAGTTCAGGTTTGCAAATGTAGTTGCCCATTCGGCCCTAGAGAGTGGCTATGGTAGCCAGACGATAAGAATTTCACACATTTGCCGTTCATTTTTGGCTCTTGCGTGAGAGCGACACAGGAGGAGGTACAGCCCCCGCCGGAGTGGATGGTAGAATGCCCTGATAAACAACATTTAAGCGTTTACATAAGTTTTAACCTAACATTGGTAGTTCCCGTCGACTCTTACGACTGTTTTTAATGGTTCCTTCCTCCCTCGCTCTCTGAGTGGAAGAAATAGGATTTTGGTTGTGTAACGTGAGGTATGGATTGTAGTCGGACGCGGAGAAATGGCGTGGATTAGCGTGAGGAAAGGCGTTGGCTTAACGCGAGGCAAGGCGTTGGCCTAAGGTGTGGCACAGCGTCGGAAAAGTTGCTGTATGTTTCGGCACCAGGGCCAGCAATGCCCATAGTACATAGCACAGATTCTCTCCTAGGATTACCGCGGACCTCGGTACACGCCTCCCAGACCACACTACTGGACAAAATAGATATCTGCTGCCTCTCGGGCCTTCTTTACTTTTTTTTTTTCCTCCTCAGATTCCTTGCGGTGTTAATGGAAGAAAGTAATCAGCAATGAGGGTCATCACTTTCTATGAGTAAAAACCTTTTTAACTCTCCTCATCCGAGAGCCAAGAATAAAAAAAAATCATCGCTTAACGTTTTCTTGATTGTCCGTGTTTCACCCAGTTGCAAAAATTTCTTATTCTTTTGACGATTTCGGAAGATATTTAATTTCGCACGAGTTCGACAACCCAAACGACCGTGGCACTGTAAATGTCTTTGCCTCTGTGACGCACTGTTCCTCCTACGCTCTTAGTGCAGGTCCCTAGTAGACTGACTGACCTAGACTACCTTGCCGCGCTGTTCCCGCCATGCTCTTAGTATGGTTCGCTCGACCAGCCTTTGTGCCCTCCCAACCATCATCATTGCTCCTGGTATAGGTCACTGGACGAGCCATTCTTCTCGACTTTGAAAGATTGTTTTCTTCTCTGTTTCCTTCACCGAGAGCCTTCCTCTCTGCACAGGCTCTTGCGTGTGTGTATATTCGTCTCACTGACTTGGTTGGAGTGAGGGATTTTTCGTACTGAAGAGAATTAGGGGAACTTACCCACTTAGATATTGGGGAACTTACCCACTTAGCATATTGGAAATTATAACCACCCAAGTATACGACCCATGAGCACTATGGTACGAACCTTACTTTTTTGGTGTAGCTTTAAAGGGTCGGAGTAGAGACCAGGCCCCCCATTAAGGTCGTGTCGTCGTGCTGAAGGGTAGTACCATCGTGTTCAGGGGATTAACTCTCCAACGACAATTTTTTTTTTTTTTCAACCGTATTTGGTACAATGTATGGACCAGACATTTTACACCGTGTTTGTCAGTGTTGTGCTCATTGTCCAAGTTATCGCTTTGTCCGTTGTTCGATATCCGTTCATTGTGCCCATCGTTGCCCCAGCTTTTCCCCCTGCCACCACCACCACCACCACGGTGGCTGCTTCAGCATACATTAACCTGGATATTATCGTGCGCTGATTGACCTCGTCACAGAGGCGTTTATATCAGCTTGTAACCAACCCGGTGAGTCGGACTCTGGGAGCGTTACTTCCATCGCTACTGTCTGGGCACGTAGCATCAAAAGATTTTTTTTTTTTTTTTAGCAAGTCGTTAAGTGGAAGTATTTACCATTCAGGAAACGACTGCGGCACGATGTCCCAACAGCAGCAGCTTTGTCGTTTGTATATTGTGACTGTTCCCTTTTTTTTTCTCTCTCTTTTTGTGACGAACTGCAAATATGAGGTATTGTTGCGGATTTTTAAAAGGATATTGTGAGTACCTAGAGCACGGCGGGACAGCCCTTATGCATTATGGGTATTATGGACAGGACTTGGCACTGACTCTTAAAGGTCAAGACTTAAGTCTAGGTCATCCAACCCAAGGGTCGCACCGTCGTGCTCGAGGGTTTGAAAGTGTGCGTTTTGCGTACATTCCGTTGCCTTCTACGATCCGGACCGAGTGTGTGTGTAGTATCCTGCAGTTCCATCAGGTCACGTCACGTCACGTCCCAGATGCCCCCGTCAGCCTAGGTCGCGCTGCCCCTCTCTTTGATTCCACGTGATTACTCACAAAACGAGAGTGATTTCAGTAATCTCACCCCGTCCCTTGGAATCACCTCAAACGACCTCGTCTGACGCGTGATCGAGGACAGTAGTGTCTCCCCCGGTGTCATTCTGGGGTGATGGTGGGGTGGAAATTCTCTCTCTCTCTCTCTCTCTCTCTCTCTCACACACACACACAAAGTGCAGGAGTGTCTGTTGACAGCCTCATTACCCGGGGAACAGAGACGAAACCATACACCCAAAGGGGAATTAAAACAGAATGGTAATAATAACAAAATTGTGTCTTCTTCTTTTACGTAACGATGATGATGCCCCTGAGTGAGCAAATAGCCGTAGCCACGCCCACTCGTTTGCCTGTTGTGTACGTCCGTTGGGGGTCTCCACATATATCCTTAATTCAGTTATGAAACAATAAAAAAATAAGTACATTCATTTTTTTCAAGTAAATAGAACATTATATCGAGACAGCCAGCATAAGTTATCGTTTATTTGTTTCTATCGACTTTGCCAAACTACCGGACTGTTAGTCAAACCCCGCCCTCGACCCAGGACGGTTGACCGCTCAACCTTCAGTCTGCCCTTGACCTCCGGGGAAGGAAGATTTAAGGCAAGCGTTGCGTTGTCTGTATAGCTAATACGTAATATGTATAATTAATACGTGGTGAAATGATCAGTGGTTAAGTGAAACATTTATTGGTACTTTTTTCCCCAAGTGTTTTGCTGAAAATAATTTTCTTAATGGTAATAATGTGAACTTGATTTATATTCAAGAAAAAGGAATTCAAATAATTTGAAAGGTAACGGAAATATTCAGTATTTCTGGTGATGCGAAACGATTTGAAAGAACATTGATTAGTTTGTGCTTGTGGGAAGAAAGAATCATTTTGAAGTGAGAATGAACAGAAAAAAAATTAGTATAACAATTTGTAAAGAAAAAAAAATAATTATTTACGTTGTATTGTGTTGGGTGACCAATATCCTAGAAAGTGTATTTACATGGAAGATTTGTGAAAGTAATTGATTACCCTAGAGTCTGGTCACCTATGACTGAATGATGTAATGCTGCCGGCGGAGGGTAAGTACCATAATTACTCATTTATCAGGTTTCACGGAGAGGCAGTTCTAACACTGTTAGGGCCACATTTTTTGAACATTTTCTACCATCATCCCTCTCTATATCTAGAAATGGGAAATCTATACAGTAAGTAGACACACAGACAAAATACTTGGTCGCGTGGCAAAACATACACGCGTATGCATGCGCACGGACAGAGAGAGAGAGAGAAGTGTGTATGGAAACAGACATACGTGGACCCATACGCGCATGAAAAGACCTGCATGTGGAATCACATGCATGCAGACACACACACGAAAAGAAACTCCACAACATTACACGCACACCTACACTGATTCTTGGATGTGATGACCTATTCTTGCATGAGTGGAGGGAATTTTACGCACATGAGGCCCCGTATGTTCAACTTTTTATTGTCATACTTTA
>JAYMFT010232005.1:0-24943 GCA_038088735.1 Panulirus argus
AGGAAAACAGACGAAGAAAGACACACTCCCCCATACACACACACACACACACACACACACACATATATATATATATATATATATATATATATATATATATATATCCCCATTCATATTCGCCATTTTCCGCATTAGCGAGGTAACAGTAAGAAATGAGGACTGATCCTTGGAGGAAAAATCCTCACTTGGCCCCCTTCTCTGTTCCTTCTTTTGGAAAAGTGAAAACAGGAGGGTGAGAGTTAAAAAAAAAAAAATGTAGCACACAAATAGGAATCACACTTCATGCTCTCCTGTAGCACTTAGGATGCTTAAAAACACACACACACACACACACTTTTTTTTTTTTTTTTTTTTTTTTTTTTTTTTTTTTTTTTTTTTTTTTTTTTTTTTCCCACCTTACAAAGTAACCTATCAATTTCACTTTTCATTTGTCTTTCCTGTAGTTGTGATACTTTAAGAGAAACTATGTCTCCTACTCTCCTTACATTTAATCAACCTCAAGGATTACTTTATATTAAGACAGGTGAACCTCTGTTGTGTGCCCTCAGCTCCACTGTCAAAAATATATTATTTTTCTTGTTAACTTATTGACTTCAGCTGCATAGACTTTAGTTTGTTGTTGGTCTTTAGGTCGAAGAAAACCCGTATATTTCTGGGTTAAATGGCTTATGTGTAATACATGATACTTACCTGATGGTGAACATATTATTTTACAGTTGTAGTATATGTTTTTCCTGAATTTCTGTTAGTAAATGTAGAATTATTAAACAAGAAAAAATGATTTATATAAGTCTTGTCAATCCAATCATTGAGTATGAGTGTGTATGTAGCTAGCTTTCGTGTCCCCACCAAAGGTAAGTTGCTGGCAACAGGCACACTCTCTTGCTCGCTGGCTCTCTTTAGTTTGTGGATGTGTTATTTCATGTAGAAGTGTGTTGAATTATTTCTGCAGTTTTAGAATTGAAAAATTTTACAAAAGTGATGTATTTCATGAGATACATTTTTGTTAGAGTTAGCCATTGTGCCCAATCACTATGAGGTGGAAAAATAGCATATCAGCTAATTGTATGGATTGGAGTAGGTGTATAGCATAGAAAAAGTGGAAACTTTGAAATTCAAATCCTTGTAATTATTTTAATCTCCTAAATAATGTATATTACAAATGCTGTAGTGACATTCTTCAGTAGGAAAGAACAATAGTGTATGTAGAATAAAAAGATGTAATGTGAGAAATAGATATAAATGATTCTTTACTGACATTAATTCAACACACTTCAGTCATTTGTGTATTTTGTTCTTGCTCCTCATTTTTATTTTGATTCATTGTAGATGATTTACTTGTTTGAATCATATAACTGAAAAAACAAATGCACAATATGTTAAGAAGGAAAGTTTTTTACATGTCTAAAGGAAACAATGCAAAATACTTTGAAGAATAAAGCTAGTTGAATTGTGTGAAGTTACCATGAAAGACATACCCAACTGTAAAGAATTTATATTATAATTTTGAAATGTGGCTTACATGAACGTTCTTTGAAACATATTTTGTCTGATTTAAACCAAAGATCATATTCTGGTCTACAAATAATGGAAACGTTTTAGAGGTTTTCTTTGTTACTGTTTTGATACAGAGAAAATTACTTGATATACACATACACATATAAACACACATAAAAACATGCATACATATACATGTTCACACACACACAAGATGTTCTGTGGGGTAGTGGTTAGCAGTGCTCACCATGACTCATGCTTGGGCCTACCTTGGTTCAAATCCAGGATCTGGCTGTCAGCCCACTGCCAACCCATCTCTGTAGTAGATGGGTACCTGGCTTAGACATACACAAGGTTAAGAGATGGGACAACATGAGTGTAAAACTCTCACCTGTAATTCTTGCTTACACACACACACACCCACACACTCATACACACCTTCATTTTGCATTTGGCAATTTATTTGGTTGTGTTGTTTTGATATGTGCAATTTTGCTTTTGGTAAGAATTTGTCATTTAGCTAGAACATGCCAGCCTTATTGTTGATGGCGATTCATAGTACTTGAAAGTGGCACAGTGAGTGTGGTGCATGATGATGAGAGGATTCTTCTCTTCTAGAGGCGTGGCAGAGAGTCAGAGGAAGATCCAGCCATACCCTCCTGGCCTGAGTGGTTGGGATCTGGGGTTGGTCATACCTGCCCTTTCTGTGGCAAGACTTTCCTCAAGAAGTTCAATCTGGTGACACATGTCCGCATCCACACTGGGGAGAGGCCCTTCCAGTGCCCCTACTGTCCGTACAGAGCCAACCACTGCTCCCATCTCAAGTCACATGTCAGGAAGCTCCACTTAGAGAAAGAGCATCCCATCTAGTCATTTGTGAAGATGATAGCACCACTGAAGAGGGAAAGCTGTGTTCACTTGTTAAAAGATTGGCCAAGTTGTAGATTTGAAAGGAGATTGGATGGTATAAAGATGGTGGTAACGTGCCTTGTCTCGTTCTAGGCGTGCCATGAAGGAGGCGTTGTGAGTGGCAGTAGGATGCCATCATCATCAGGGTATACAACTGATGGGAAGATGCTGAGGCTTACTTGCCCATTTTGTGGACATACCAGTCGTGACAGCTACGACCTGAAGAAACATATACGTACCCATACTGGGGAGAAACCCTATGCCTGCCCACACTGCCCATACCGAGCAACAACTAGTAGTAGCATCAAATCTCACATGGACCGTCATCACTGGCTTCATTGCTAGGTTGCTTTGGGTTAATATTTTGATGTATATGCATTTGCATTTGTCTTGGAAATATTGCCAATAGTCAGTGACATACCTGACTCTGACCAGTAAGCATTTTCAAATGCTTATGTGTCCTGAAATAAAGATAACAAAAACTTCAGAAATTGTTTGGGGAAAATGAATTTACAACTTTCCTGTTGATTCATTCGTTTTACAAGCAAATGCACCATCTCAGAATTTAATGGTTTTATTAGCATATTATGCTCGTGTTTCTTTATTGCATCGTGATAAAAAGAAGAAAAAAATGTTTCTGTTTAAGTTTGCCATTAAATAGTCATTAAATTTCTCTGAAGGTAGCGTCACAAGATCGTAAGCTTACATCTTCAGAGTGTGATGGTACTGCTGTTTATAATTTAAATGGTTAATGAAGGACTGAGGAGGTTAGCTGTGATGAAGAAATTGAAATGAAAATGAAAAGCTATGATACATTTTAAAAGTAGTTGTACTGTAATTGAGGAAATATAATTAATTTTGGTGAAATGTGTGACTTCATCGTGCAGAATTTCAGTAACAGTATTATCATTTTCTCAATGATTGATTAGGTAATTTGGAATATGATGTGTTCTGATAAGTAAAATGTAACTCAGCTTTAAATGGATATACTCTGATAGATTTGTTTTGGAACACTTTTCATTATTTCATTATTCAAGATTGATGTGATGCCTCTCATTATTAACAGGCTTTCTGATTTTTTTAGCGACAATGAAAATGTTAAATTTCACCAAAATAATGCCATTGTTTTATGATCTGACTGTTTTATTCCTTTAGTTAATGAAATGCAAGAAATGCATACTTTTCCAAATGATCAGAAATGTATCATACTGGTAATTGAAGACTGGAACATATAGATTTTATAAAGATTTGGAATAATTCATTGTGGATTTTCATTCATCTTACATTAATATATTTGAATATCTGCATTTGATTTATGATTAGTAATTTAAAGGCCTACACAAGTGAGGTGTGATTTAGGAATTTTTTAGAAGAAACCATAAGATTCTTCTTTTGGGGACTTATGAAACAAAGTGTTGAAAGGAAGTATGGTGTGTTTTGGATTAAATTATGTAAAGCTCATAATCCTCTCAAGGCAACAGTGCCAACTTATGTCCATGAACTTAGCAACAGTGCAAATTAAGATTGCTTCTGTGGTAATTAAAGATAAACTTATAATTTTCTTACCAAAGGTATTTTTCCTATATGCAAAGGCTTTATTTTGCAGTACTTTAGTTATAAGAAAAATATGTAATACTTGTATCAGATAATGTGTATAGTGAGATACATAAGAGATTTTAGCAACTGTGCTAGTGTTATTTTTCCTCATCGTATAACCATTGAAGTTCTAAGATGCATTAATGTAGTGAATTCTGATTAGCTGATCTTATCTTCTTCCTGTGGCTGAGAAATATTTTGGCCAAGTTGTTGCACATATATGGGAATCCCTTTAAATTCACACAATAGTGAACCATTGAGTTTGTCACACCTCACATCAGAAATGTATGACTTATGTGGGAAAAAAGGGCAAGATAAATTTCTTTGGTGTCAACAGTGTTGGCATTAGGAACTTTACTTATGATGTGAAAGAATTTGATTCAAATAGTCCTTTGTATTTGGTTACATATTAGGTCCGTAATTATGGAAAAAAAAAAGAATAATTGCTGAGAAGTTGGGCAGTGAATGAGTTTTGATCGTGGCCATGGGATCATTTGAAATTCTTGATGTATCAAAAATAACTTTCTGCTGGTGGGTTTTTGCAGAAACCCATACTGTGTGAGTAAGGATGTACATGTTACTGAAAAACAGAAGTTTATACCAGAGAATCATTATAATTTGATGGCACCAGTGGATATATATACAATTTTTTAAGTGTTCATAACTTTGGCGGTATTCATTATCACCCATTCTCTTTGTAAAAGATCTGTTTTCTTCCCTTCTTGTGATGGAAGGTAATTGTGTGTATTTTCCTTCATGGAGGATTAAAGGTATTAACCCTTGGGGGACTCTAGGCTTATTTATTTGGTTTATTGTATTAGGACTCTAGCCATACTTGTGTGGAAGGCATGCTTTATTGGTATGTATAGATGCCGTATGTCACAAGCACCTGCTCTATGTTTATTGTCATAAAGAAATCCTGATGACATTTCTTACTTAATGATGGTGGGACTGTTGTTTCTCAAGCTCTGTGTATTTGTATGGCTCCCCCCCCCCCCCCCCCCCCCCCCCCCCCCCCTCTCTCTCTCTCTCTCTCTCTCTCTCTCTCTCTCTCTCTTTTTTCGGATGCATAGTATTGGTATGGAAAGGTGCTTTATATTACAAGCATCTGCAATTAGCTTCTGGAAAGAATCCCAATGTTACCCATATTACGTGTTGTGACCTTGGACTGCATACTAAGTATGCCCCAAGCAAAGTAGTGGTAGTCTGTGGGGCACTAATGATACTGATGATTAGAGGTTGAAGTGTTAGCGAAGGGAATAGGTCTCTCCATATCATTTATCCATTAGTGATTGTAAAGAAACAAAGATGGAAGTGTTAGGAACTCAGCAGACTATAGGGATAATCTTAGCATGCATTGCATGCTAAATTTAGATGTCTGTACACCAACAGATGAGGTTAACCCCCCTCCCCCTCTCTCTCTCTCTCTCTCTCTCTCTCTCTCTCTCTCTCTCTCTCTCTCTCTCTCTCCAAGTTGATAGAGAAAAAGTAAGTAGAATGGGATAGCAATATCTGTAAGAAACAAATTTGATACAAACATAATGAACCTTTCAAAATAGTGAAAATGTGAAAATTAGCAATAGGCATATCAGCAATAAGAGCACTTAATATATTTACATACAGAGTACCCAAAACTAAAATAGAAGTGTTCAGTGTGACGCTGACAAAAATTAAAGAAATATTAAGGGACAGTGGCAAACCAGAAATGACGATAATCTGGTCAGGAGATTTCTGTTTTAATTTTGTACATTGGAAAGGTTTGGATTGTCAAATGGCAGTAACTTTAAAGTCAGAAAAGAGGTTATTAAATTGGTACATGAAATAGGGCAATTTTATAGGCTAACTAGCTTACACAAGGCCTGAAACCTAACAAATTATAAACAAACCAACAAGAAATGATAAAGCAGCTGATATGATTTGTACAAATGATATAACTTTATTTACAGACATTGAGGTCAAAAAAAAAAAGGGGTATGTTTACCATAATATGATTGAAGTGTGTACTATGACACTGAATTGGATACAGGAAGACAAGGTTGAATTAAAGATGTGTATATATCAATGCACTCTAACTATTGTTTTGAAAAAATAAAGTAGAACCAAGTAAATAATCTAATAGAAAATATAGAATGGTTGGATAGTCTGCAGAGCAATTCTGCAAAAACAAACATATCAGTGTTCTGTATACATGTAAATGGAATGATTATATGATTTGTGCCAAGTAAAAGAAACTGTAACAAGAACAGAAAGATACTATGCGGTAGAAAACAGTGCAAGAGAATGGAAGAAAACATCAAGACTTGCAGCAAGCAAAGATAGATTGGAACATTTAGAAGACAAAATAAGGATGCAAAGAAATAATGGAATCACATGGAACAGACTATAAGAAAAAGTGTTACCTAAAGGTCCCATTTTCATACATGAATGGAGAAAAGAACTAAAATTTAGAGATTGAACCATTCAGAGAAAGTGACAGGTATGTAAATGACCCCAAAAGAATATGTTAGATGGTAGTTTACCAATATGTCATCATCATTTACAGCAAGAGAGCATGAAGATATAGATTATGAAAAGTTTACATATTATGATTAGCATACTCTTGCAGATATAACCATATCAGTAAGGGATATAATTGATGCAATATTTAACTTAAAGAAGACTCAGCCCCAGGGCCAGATGAGATTCCAGCAATTTTTCAAAAGAAATTGAAAGAAGCGATAAACACACCTCTTACAATGCTGCTGAGACAATGCATAGACCCAAACAAGCATATGGATATACACAAAATGGCATATTTACCACCAGTACTCAGGGATGATCCAAATTACTGCTGAAACAACATAGACCAGTCATCTTTGCACTTAATCAACGTATTCGAGAGTAATGAAAAAAGTGTGTAATGGAACATCTTGCTTTAAATGTACTAATTGATGAAGGACAGCATGGTTTTGTCCTTGGTAGAAGTACACAAACACAATTACTAGCCTCCTATGATGACTTTATGAAAGTTTGATGGATGAGTAAAGAATGGACAGTTTTTCTTTATTTTGGAGAAGCTTGTTGTAATGTAAATTATGGAGTGTTAACTAAAGAGAGAGGCAAGTGAAAATGTAAGAGAAAAGAAATAGGAAAATGGATCAAAAGAATTTTTAAGCAACGGAAAATTGAAAGTAGTTGCAATTGGTACCACAGTTCTAGCTGCAATGCTCTGTCCAGAAATAGAAGAGAAGAAAGAGAGAGTATTGTCAGGTGTTTCACAGATATCATGAGAGTAAGGAAAGGAATAGATTTTTGGAAGATCAAGAAAAATTATAGAGAGACATAGATAATATCTACTGGCAAGCAAAAGAGAATGTAATGGAACTTAATGAAGATAATTTTGAACTAATTTTGAACATGTTAGTCATGTGACAGTTAATGCTTTTGCAGTGCACAATGAGGCCTTACATGAAAAGAAATAGAGTGAAGCAAACGTCAGAGATTTGGCAGTAATTTTCAACAAAAAAATTTGAATTCAAGGAATGTATTAAAAAGATAGTGCTTTGAAACCAAGTATTGTGTGGAATGATATCGAAAATGTCAGCAACAAGAGACATACACTTAATGATGAAAATGCTTACTGTATATGTTTACACATAATGATGAAAATGCTTAATGTATATGTATGAAGTAACCTCAAATACTCCTCTGTTATTTAGTCACTCTCTCTATATTTCAATTAGGTCCTGGCCTTGATGTGGACTTTTGTCCGTGACTGGAGGAAAAAAAAAAAGAGAGAGAGAGAATGCAAAACATATTACAAGTAAAATAAATGAAGTGGTGCATATGAGTTACCATGTATGACTAAAAGAATTGGAGCTTTACAGTCTTAAATGAAGGGAGAAATGTATGATGATACATGCCTGGCAACAAAGAGAGGGAATAAGAGCAGGGTTCTGAACCTGAAAGTAACCAGACAAGTACTCTTAGATTTCTCTGAGAAGGTGAGGTCTGTTGTAAACCAAGGAGAAGGCTAGGTGGTTCGTTTGTATCTGAGATGGTAGAAAGCATTTAACACTGAACTGTTGAGGAGACTAATTAAGAATATGAAGGTGGATCAGCAGGCTGGAATATTGGGGAAACTCCTTTGATGGGTAGGAGATATATCATTTGAAAGGAACAGAGGACACATGTTAGAGTAGTCTTTTCCAAATGGGTCAAGGTGATTAACAGAGTGCCGCTGGTTTCTATTTTGGAACCATTACTCTTTTTATTATAGGTAAACTGACTTGTCGGAAGGTATGTGCTCTTGCCTGAATATGTTTATTTATGATGCAGATGTCATGACGGAAGTGAAAAGTGAGAAGGATGCATCAACTCACAAGGTCTACCAGACAGACTACAAAGTTGGTCTGATAATTGATTAATGAAATTCAGCCAAGCCATTGTAAAGTAATGATGTTGGAATATACTGAAATAAATCCTCAGTGTTATTATAATCCAGGGGAAATAAGCTTCAGGATTCTTGTGTCCCACATTAGGAAAATAGTTGAGAGAGACTGTCTTCTGACAAACATTAGAATAACTTTGAAGAATATAGGTAAGGAAATATTTAGCAAGCTGTTCACATCTTACATAAGGCCAAAATTAGAATATGCCTCTCAGGTTTGGACTCTTAACTTAAGGAACACAAAGAGCTAATAGAGATGGTCCAGAGGAGGGCAACAAAGATGGTGCAGTTGTACTAGAATTAAAGGAATTTCATGAAAAGGATAGGCTTAGAGGTTGCCTATTTATCCTCCTTATAAGAGAGAAGAGTGAGGGGTGACTTGAACACAACCTGAAAGTTTTTAATTAAAAACAGATTGATGACATAGACAGTAAACAGTCCATAAAGAGATGTATGGATGGAGCAACCAGATAGATGGAGTATGAAATTAAACTGTAAAGTTGTTAATAGAGATGTATAGAAGTAGTTTTTTAGTGTAATAGTGGTGGATGAAGTGAATGGAATGACTGAGGATGTGGTTAATGTTGACAGCATACTTATTTAAGAAGTTATGTAATAGTATGGAGTGTTCAAGATATGTGGTCCCACAATTTTAATATTACGTCCACTTACAGGACAAATTGCTAATTACACACACCCAAAAAAAAAAGAAAACTATCACAGCCTTTTAATTTTTATAATGGATCAGTGATGTAGAGAGTGGACAGCTCTTCAAGAAGTGAACATGAAATAAAGTTAGAAACTTAATATGAAGCAGTACTTTTATAGTACACACGGAATAAGATGATTTGTAGAGTACACGTGGAATAAGATGATTTGGTGGAGCAGACAACATACATAGACATAAGTTGCATGGTAGTATAGAATTTTCTAGACAAGGGGCCCAGTGAGTCTAAAAATCCCTCTTAGTACAGTGCAAATAGGTAGTTACACACATGTAATTCTATGTGTTGTAGTGATTTAGTGTTACTGACCATGAGTCAGTGCCGGCCAGCTCAGAGTCGAACCTGCATGGGTTTGAATCCTGGGCATGGCAGTTGGCCTACACCCAACCCAGGTGCTCGTCCTCTCCTTAGGGCTAGTTAGTGAGGGTACCTAACCTTGGCTGGGTTGTGTGTGTTTGCATACTTACATAAAAGTAAACACATGGTGCATATAAACAAGTTTAAGAGATGGCAAAAAGAGTGTAAAACTTTTTCCTTGTAACACAAACACACGCCATTATAATTGTTGCGAGTTTTATCTCAGGGTTTCTGGCATCAAAATCAGCATCACAAAATCTGCCCTCCAGAAGGTAGGGGTGATGGATTGGTAGTGATCATTTTCTTCTGAAAATGTGTTTCATGTCTACAGGGGTTTTATTTGCCTCATTTTAGAGAACTTAAATATTTAGGGTGGCTATTCCTCTGTATCTGTCTTAGCCAGATCAAAATCAAAAGCATCATTTCTTCAGGCATAATTTCCCTCCAACTATTCGTTTTTGCCCACCATGATGTTGCAACCGTATATTTATTCTTTGAGTATTATTTCAGTTACTTGTCTTTTGATCCACAGTAGGATAGAGTGATATGATTTCTGTATATACGTATATATCTCAGAATGATAGAAGTGAACCTGATGGAATTCAGTGAAGATGAATTTGAGCAGATAGATTATGGAACAGGAAGAATGTATCGGTGATACCATAGATTATGGAACAGGAAGAATGTATCGGCGATACCATATAAAGGTCCAGCAGAGAACGTGATATAAAGTGGAGCAAATGTAAAAGATTTGGGGCCATTATAAATGAGAAACTAGATATAAGAGAGCATAGATCATGCTATCAAAGAATTTGTGGTGTGATTCATAGAATTTTCTTTTTAGGAAATACATACCTATCATTAGGAACATGTACAGGTAGTCATTGACTTACGAAGCGATCGGTTCCGACAGATCACTGGTAAGTCGATCTGGTTGTAAATCGACCTTTGTTATAATTACCTTAGGTATATTATACAGTTTAATGATATTATAATCATCTTTATGTCATATTTTATGAACATTCTTTTCTCATTATTGTTATAACCATTGTATCACCACTGTCTTAGTAGTTACCATCTTTCAACACATTCTACACAATTTTGTGTTTTATGTTCGTCAAGTTTGAAGCATCTTATTGTTATTATGTTCGTCAGGTTTAGGTGAAACACTTTATAGCATAGTACAATTGGTTTGATATTTATAAAACATACAAAATACAGGTGCAAAAAATAGCAAACAGTTACAGAACAAACAAAAACATCTATTGGCCACTCGTGCTAGGCTGTGGATCGTCGATGTCATCTGAGTCAGTTGGGGCAGTTGCACGAACATTATGAAATTGAAATTTTTTCTTAAATCTTTTGAACCAGCCAGTACTTTCTGCAAATTCTTGACTATAGTCTTTTCCAGCGCGCTCCTTCAAAGTCCGAAATAAACTTCTTGCCTTTGTCTGAATAGTATAAAGGCTTAATGGTGTTCGTTTCTGTATCTGGTCTTCCATCCAAATGTGTAGTAATTTCTCCATTTCGTGGATGGGTCCAATACGTTGCTTCGTTATGATTGTCGATCGCACTGATGCAGAACCTTTCACAGCTTCACAAATCCATTCTTTGTCCTTCAAAATCGTCGACACAGTAGTGTGATAACTTCAAATCACGTGCGATCACATTCACTTTCTTCACTTCGTGCTGCCTAATCACCATCATTTTTGTGTTGAGATCAATGGCCTTTCTTTCCTTCTTGGCCAGTTGAGGATTAGAAAATGACCTTTTCCTTTTGGTAGACATCTTGGGGGTGATATTGTAGAAAAATTTCCAAAGTGAAAGACAAACAAACACAGTAGGAAGTGTCTTGTGCTGGGAGCTTTGTGCAGGGCGCGGGAACGTGAGCGTGCCCAGTACTTAGCCTCCCAGCCTCCCGGCAGTGCCAGGAGCTGGCCCGAAACTATCGTACGGAAGTGGTCGTAAATTCGGTCAGTCGAAAGTCGTATAGGTCGTAAGTCGACGACTACCTGTATAGAAGCGTTTCATTATGTCATATTTCAAATTTAAAACAAATAGGTTTTTGGGCTTAAAAATTCTCTGAACTGTTACTTGCATATTTTGGTATATTTGTGAGTGCAATAGATATGTTTGAAAACCTAAGTATAAGGACTATTTTTCATGCTGAATTGGAATATGAGGTTGAAATAGGAGTTGGGAGATATAAAGCAAGTTAGTAATTAATATTTACTCCTTTATAAGATTCCATGATTGTTCGGTTTCATTTTATTGGGTGTCTGTCGGCTCGGGGAAGCATTATGAGATGCTCTCCATGATTATTTCAAATATAGAAGCATTTCATTGTCATATTTCAATTTTATAAAAAAAAAAGTTCATGGACATAAAATTTATCTGAACTATTATTACCTGCAATTTTTTGTTTTGTGTGAGGGTAATAGATTTCCATAAAAACCATTGTATAAGGACTATTTTTCATGCTGAATTTGAATTGGGGGTTGAAATATACATGAAAGACATTAAGGCTTGTAAAAAAGTAATTGATTTTTCCTCTTTTAGAAGATTCTGTAATTCCTTGGTTTGTATTTATTGGGTATCTGTTGGTTTGGAGAAGCATTATGAGTTATTTTCCATGATTATTCCAAGTATATAAGCATTTCATTACATCATATTTCACTTTTTAAACAAAAAGATTTTTGGGCCAAAAAATTCCCAGCAATTTTTGTAATTTTGTGAGAGTAGTAGAATTCCTTGAAAACCTCAGTGTAAGAACTATTTTTCATGCATGATTCAAATCTGGGGTTGAAATATATGATGAGGGACATTAAGGCCTGTAATTAATGATTACTCTTTTAGAAGATTCTCTGATAATTCGGCTCAAATTATTTCTTTATGTCATTTCAAATTTAAAACAAGAAGGTTTTTGGGCTAAAAAAATACTGTGAACCTTTACCAACATTTTTTGGTATATTTGTGAATGTAATAGGTGTGCTTGAAAACTTCTGTATAAGGACTATTTTTCATGTTGGTTTTGAATCAGGTGTTGAAATGTACGTTAGGAAACATTAAGGCCTGGAGATAAGTAATTAATTGTTTCTCTTTAGAATATTCTCTGATAATTTAGTTGGTACTTACTGGGTATATGTTGGATTGGAGAAGCATTACGAGGTATTTTTCATGATTATTTCCGGTATAGTAGTGGTTCATTATGTCATAATTCAAATTTAAGACAAGAAGGTTTTTGGGCTACAAAATTCCGTGAGCTATTACGGGCATTTTTTGGTATATTTGTGAATGTAACAGATATGCTTGAAAACCTGAGTTTAAGGACTATTTTTCATGCTGAATTCGAATTTGAGACTGAAATGTGTATTGGGGGACATAAAGCCTTTAAATAATTGATAATGTTTACTCTTTTAGGCAATTCCATGATTTTCTAGATCAAATTTGTTGGGTATCTGTCAGCTTGTGGAAGCTTTATGAGATATTTACTATTATCATTTCAAGTGTGAAAGTGTTTCATAATGATATATTTCAGTAGTAAATCAAAAAGGTTTTTGGGCTAAAAAATTCCCTGAACTATTACCTGCAATTTTTTGGTATTTTTGTGATAGTAATAGATATGCTTGAAAACTGAGGTTTTCAAGCAAATGTACTACCCTCACAAAATTACCAAAAAATGCAGATAATAGTTCAAAGAATTTTTTAACCCAAAAATCTTTTTCCTTTAAAACTGAAATATGACTTAATGAAACACTTCTGTACTTGAAATGATCACAGAAAATACTTCATAATGCCTCCCCAATTTACCAAATACCCATTAAATATGATCAGAATTAATAAAGAATCTTCTGAAAGAGTAACCAACAACTACAAGCCATGATGTTCCTCAACATTAATTTCAACCTCAGATTCATATTCAGCATGAAAAACAGTCCTTATACTAAAGTTTTCTAGACAATATATTACCTTAAAAAAATACATAAAATGCAGGTAATAGTTCAGAGAATTTTGTAGCCCAAAAATCTTTTTGTTTTAAAACTGAAATATTTACTTGAAATAATTGTAGAAAATATCTCATAATGCTACCCCAAGTCTATAATACAAGTCTATAACCAAATAATCACAAAATCTAAAACAGTAACCATTAATTATTTATTCACAAACCTTAACTTCCTCCTTATATATTTCAACACCAGATTCAAATTCAGCATGAAAAATAGTCCATTTGTTGAGGTTTTCAAGTTAATCTATCACCCTCACAAAAATACCAAAAAATGCATGGAATTTTTTAGCACAAAAACCTTTTTCTTTTGAAATTGAAATATGATATAATGAAACACTTCTATACTTGAAATAGTTATGGAAAATATCTCGTAATGCTTCCCTAAGCCAACAGATATGCAATAAGTACAAACTGAATAATCACAGAATCTTTTAAAAGAGTAACCATTGATTATAGGCCTTAATGTCCCCCAATGTATACTTCAACCTCAGAATCAAATTCAACTTGAAAAATGGTCCTTATACTAAGGTTTTCAAGTAATTCTATTACTTTCACATAAATACCATGAAATTGCAGGCTCAGAGAATTTTTGTCCAAAAAAAAATTTTGTTTTAACATAGAAATACTTGAAATAATCATGGAAAATATCTCACAATGCTTCCCCAAACTGTCAGATACCCAATAAATGTGAAGAAAATAATTACAAAATCTTCTAAAAGAGTAACCATCTATTACTTATTTTCAGGCCTTAATGTCCTCTAACATATATTTCAACCCCAGATTCGAATTCATGAAAAATAGTTCTTATAATAAAGTTTTCAAGCAAATGTATTACCCTCAAAAAAATACCCAAAAATGCTGGTAATAGTTCAAGGAATGTTTTAGCCCAAAAACCTTTTTGCTTTCACCTTGAAATATGATATAATGAAATGTTTGTATACTTAAAATAATCATGGAAAATATCTCATAATGCTTAATGCTTCCCCAAGCTATTGACACACAATAAATAAGAAACAAAATATCACAGAATCTTCTAAGAGAGTGACAATTAATTACTTATTTACAGGCCTTAATATCCCCCACATATATTTCAACCCTTAATTCAGGTTCAGCATGAAAAATAGCCCTTATACTGAGGTTTTCAAGGAAATCTACCACCTTCACAAAATTACCAAAAAATTGCAGATGATAGTTAAGAAATTTTTTAGCCTGAAGACCTTTTTTGTTCTAAAATTGAAATATGACATAATGAAAAGCTTCTATACTTGAAATAATCATGTAAAATATCTCATAATGCTTCCCTAAGCCTACAGATATCAAAAAAATTTGAACCACAATGACAGAATTTTCTAAAAGAATAACAAGAAATTACTTATCAACAGCTGTAGCCTTAATGTCCCCAGCATATATATCAGCCCCAGATTTCAATTCAGCATAAAAGATACTCCTTATACTCAGGTTTCCAAGCACATCTATTACATTCACAAGTATATCAAAAAATGCAGGTAATTCTTCAGGAAAATTAATTTAGCCAAAAAAAAACTCTTGTTTTAAACTTGAAATATTACATACTGAAACACTTCTCTATACTTGAAATAATCAAGGAAAATATCTCATAATGCTTCCCCAAATAATCACAGAATGTTCTTTTGTAAAAGAGTAACAATTTATTACACAATTACAGGCCTTCATGTACCCCACCATATATTTAAATCCCAAATTCATCATGAAAATAGACCATATACTGAAGTTTTCAAGCAAATCTATTACCCTCACAAAAACAAAAAATGCAGGATATTTGTAGCCCAAAAACCTTTTTGTTTTGAATCTGAAATATGACATAGTGAAATGCTTCTATACTTGAAATAATCATGGAAAATATCTCATAATGCTTTCTCAAGCTGACATATACCCAATAAATCCTAAACAAATAATCACAGAATCTTCTTTTGTTAAAGAGTAAATATTAAATACATATTTACAGGCCTTAATGTTCCCCACATATATTTCAACCCCCAATTCAAATTCAGCATGAAAAATAGTCCTTATACTGAGTTTTTCTAGCAAATCTATTACTCTTGCAAAAATACCAGAAAATCACAGGAATTTTTCTGTTTTTATCCCAAAAAACTTCTCCTTTTAAAACTGAAATATGACATAATGAAATGCTTCACTACTTAAAATAATCACAGAAAATAAATCATAATGCTTCCCCAAACCAACAGATACCAAATATATTTGAACCAAATATTCATGGAATCTTCTAAAAGAGAAGATATTAATTACTTATTTATAGTCCTTAATGTTCCCCAACATGTATTTTA
The DNA here is from genome assembly GCA_038088735.1 of Panulirus argus. Lineage (NCBI taxonomy): Eukaryota > Metazoa > Arthropoda > Malacostraca > Decapoda > Palinuridae > Panulirus > Panulirus argus. The sequence goes on from JAYMFT010232005.1 coordinate 15,844, forward strand.
ACCCCAGATTTGAATTCAGCATGAAAATTAGTACTTATAATCAGGTTTTCGAGCACACCTATTACCTTAAAAATATATTGAAAAATGCATATCATAGTTCAGGGAATCTTTTTAGCCTAAAAACCTTTTTGTTTCAAATTTGAAATATGAGATAATGAAACACTTCTACACTTGAAATACTCACGGAAAATATCACATAATCCTTCTCCAAGCCAACAGATACCCAATAAATACAAACCAAATAATCACTAAATCTTCTTTCTAAAAGAATTACATTTAGTTACTTATTTACAGGCCTTAATTTCCCCTGCTATTAATTTCAACCCCAGATTAGAATTCATCTTGAAAAATAGTCCTTACAATGAGGTGTGAAACAAATCTATTATTCTCACAGAAATACCAAAAGATGCAGGTAATAGTTCAGGGAAATTTTTAGCCCCAAGACCTCTTTATTTTAAATTTGAAATATGACAATGAAATGCTTCTATACTTGAAATAATCACAGAAAATAACCCATAATGCTTCCCAAAACAACCAGATACCTAATAAATGCAAACCAAATAATCACAGAATCTTCTAAAAGAGTAGCAATTAATTACTTATATACAGGTATTAATATACCCCAGTATATATTTGAAGCCCGTTTTTGAAGCCAGCTTAAAAAAACAGTCCTTATACTGAAGTTTTCAATTAATTCTACTACCCTCACAAAAATACCTAGAAATGTAGGTAACAGTTCACGGAATTTTTTTGCCGAAAAACCTTTTTCTAAAAAAAATAATCACAGAAAGTATCTCATACTGCTTCCCCAGTCCCATAGATACCAAGTAAATAAGAACCGAATATTCAAAGAATATTCAAAAAGAGTAACCATTAATTACTTATTTATGGGCCTCAATGTCCCCCACATAGATTTCAACCCTAAATTTAAATTTAGCATGAAATATAGTCCAAATACAGAGATTTTCAAACAATTCTATTAACCTTACAAAAATACAAAAAATATTGCAGGTAACTGAAATATGACATGTTGAAATTCCTCTATGCTTAAATTATTAACGGAAAATATCTCATAATGCTTCTTCAAGCCGACAGATACCCAATGAATTTGAAGTGAATAATCGCGGAATCCTCTAAAAGCGTAAATATTAATTATTTATTTACAGGCTTTAATGTCCCCCAAAACATATTTCAACCCTAGATTTGAATTCATCATGAAAAATAATCCTCATAGTCAGGTTTAAAAGCACATCCATCACCCTCACAAATATACCAAAAACTGCAGGTAATTCTTTTGTTCAGGAAATTATTTAGCCCAAAAACCTTTTTGTTTTGAACTTGAAATATGAGATAATGAAATGCTTCTGTGTTTGAAATAATCACAGGAAAATCTCATAATACTTCCCCAAGCCGACAGATACCCAATAAATACAAAGCAAATAATCAGGGAATCTTCTTTCTAAAGGATTAACAATTAATTACTTACTTTCAGGCCTTAATGCCCCCACTGTATATATTTCAATGCCTCATGCAAATTCAGCATGAAAAATTGCCCTTATACTGAGGTTTTCAAACAAAGCTATTACCCCTACAAAAATACTAAAAAATGTAGACAGCAGTCCAGGTAATTTTTTCATCCAAAAACCATTTTGTTTTAAATTTGAAATAATCATATATCTCATAATGCTTCCCCAAGCCAACATATACCCAATAAATGCAAACCAAATGATCACAGAATCTTCTAAAAGTGTAACCATTAATTATGTTTTTACAGGCCTTAATGTTCCACAACATATATTTCAATTGCAGATTCAAATTCAGCATAAAAAATAGTCCATATACTTAGGTAATAGTTCAAGAAATTTGTTAGTCCAAAAAAAAAAATTTTTGTTTCAGAAGTGAAATATGACATAATGAAACACTTCTCTGCTTGAAATAATCACAGAAAATATTTCATAATGCTTCCCCAAGCTCAAAGATACCCAATAAATTTGAGCCAGATAATCATGGAATCTTCTATAAGAGTAAGCATTAATTACTTATTTACAGGCCTTGATGTCCTCCAACATATATTTTAACCCCTGATTTAAAGTCAGCATGGAAAATAGCCTTTATACTCAGGTTTTCAACACATTCACTACCCTCACAAATATACCAAAAAATGCAGGTAATACTTCAGGAAATTTTTTATGACAAACCTTTTTTGTCTTAAATTTGAAATATGAGACAACGAAATGTTTCTATACATGATATAATCAAAGAATATATTTCAGAATCTTTACCCAAGTCGACATATACGCAATAAATATCAACTGAATAATCAAATAATCACAGAATCTTCTGAGTAACAACTGACAACTTATTTACAGGGCTTAATGTCCCATTACATATATTTAACCCCAGATTCAAGTCTATCATGAAAAATGGTCATTATTGAGGTTTTCAAGCAAATATATTACTCTCACAAAAATAGCAAAAAATGCAGAGACTTTTTTTAGCCCAAAAATCTTTTTGATTTAAAATTGAAATAGGGGATAATGAAATGCTTCTATACTTGGAATAATCATGGAAAATATCTCATATTCTTTCCTTAAGCCAACATATACCCAATAAATACACCAAAAATTACACAATTTTCTAGAAGAGTATCAGTTAATTACTTATTTACAGGTCCTAATATCACCCACCATATATTTCAAGCTCAGATTCATATTCACCATAAGAATATTCCTTATACTGAGTTTTTCAAGCAAATCTATAAACCTAATCTAGATACCCAAAAATTCCAGGGAATATTTTTGCCAAAAAACTTTTTGTTTTACAACAGAAATATGGCAATGAAAATATTCGTTTCATGAAAAAAATCATGGAAAATATATCATAATACTTCCCAAGGTGATAGATACCCAATACATATGAACCGAATAAACACAGAATCTCCTACAAGAGTAACCATTAAAAACGTATTTACAGCCCTTAATGTCCCCAACATATATTTCAACCTCAAATTTGAATTCAAAATTAAAAATAATCTTTATACTAAGGTTCTCAAGCAAATCCATAATCCTCATGAAAATACCATAAAATTGCTGGCAATAGTTCAGGGAATTTTTAACCCAAAAACTTTTTGTTTAAAGAAATTATGTATTACAGAATGAAATGCTTCTATACTTGAAATAATCACAGAAAATATCTCATAATGCTTCCCCAAGTCAACAGATACCCAGTAAATATGAAACTAATAATCACAGAATCTTCTAAAAGAGTAACCAGGAAACTACTTACTTATCTTAATGTCCTCCATCATATATTTCAAACCCAGATTCAAATTCAGCAAGAAAATTAGTCCTTGTAAGGTTTTCAAACAAATCTATTACCCTGACAAACTTACCAAAATAATGCAACAAATACTTCTGGGAATTTCAGTAGCCAAAAAAACTTTTTGTTTTCACCTTGAAATATGACATAATGAAACATTTGTATACTTAAAGTATTCACAGAAAATATCTCATAATGCTTCCCCAAGCTTATTGATACAAAATAAATAAGAACCAAATAATCACAGAATCTTCTAAAAGAGTGATAGTTAACTACTTATTTACAAGCCTTAATGTCTCCCATATATATTTCAACCCCAGATTCAAATTCAGCATGAAGAATAGTCCTTATACTGAGGTTTTCTACTACCCCTCACAAAGAAAAAAAAAAAAAAGAAATGCAGGTAATAGTCCAGAAACTTTTTTTAGCTCAAAGACATTTTTGTTTTGAAATTGAAATATGACGTACTGAAATGCTTCTATACTTGAAATAATCACAAAAAATATCTCATAATGCTTTGCGAAGCCTATAATAGACAATAAATAAGAATAAAATAATCACATAATCTAATATAGAGTAACCAGTAATTACTCATTTACTGGCCTTAATGTCCCCCCCCCCATATTTTTCAATCCCAGATTCAAATTCAGCATGAAAGATAGTCTTTACACTGAAGTTTTCAAGTAAATCTATTACCAAAAAATTCAGGTAACAGTTCTGGTAATTTTTTTGCTAAATATGTTTTTGTTCCAAAATTAACATATGACTTAAGTAATCATTTCTATACTTGAAATAATCATGGAAAATATCTCAAAATTCTTTCCCCAACATATACTACAACCCTAGATTCGAATTCAGCATAAAAGATAGTCCTCATAATCAGGTTTTCAAGCACATCTATTACATTTGCAAATGTACCAAAAAATGCAGGTAATAGTTCAGGAAATTTTTTACCCAAAAAAACTTTTTGTATTAAATTGGAAATATGACATATTGAAATGCTTGTATACTTGAAATAATCATGGAAAATATTTCATAATGTTCCCCCAAACTGCCAGATACCCAGTATATGTAAACAGAATAATCACAGAATGTTCTAAAAGAGTAAATATCAGTTGCTTACATACAGGCTATAATGTCCCCCACCATGTATTTCAACCCCAAATTAGAATTCAGCATGAAAAATTGTCCTTACACAAGTTTTCAAGCAAATCTGTTACCCCTCACAAAATTACCAAGAAATGCAAGTAATAATGCAGGGAACTTTTTTGCCCTAAAATCTCTTTGTTTTAAAAGTGAAATATGATATAATGAAATGATTATATACTTGAAATAATCACAGAAAATATTTCATAATGCTCCCACAAACAGCCAGATACCTAATATATGCAAACTGAATAAATACAAAATTTTCTAAAAGAGTAACTATTAATCACTTATTTACAGGTTTAATATCCCTGAATATATATTTGAATCCCAGATTCAAATTCAGCAGGAATAAGAGTCTTTATATTGAAGTTTTCAAGCAAATTTATAACCCTTACAACACCACACAAAAATGTTGGTAATAGTTCAGCAGATTCTTTTGTCAAAATACCTTATTGTTTAAAAAGTGAAATGTGATGTAATGAAATGCTTGTATGCTTGAAAAAGTCATGGAATATATTTCATTATGCTCCCCAAAACTGCCACATACCCACTTTGTGCAAAACAAATAATCACAAAATTTTCTATAGTAACTATTAATTACTTATTTACAGGCTTAATATCCCCAAATATATATTTGAACCCCATATTCAAATTCATTAGGAATAATAGACTTTATGTTGAAGTTTTCAAGCAAATTTATTACCCTTACAATATCACCAAAAAATGTAAGGAATTTTTTGTCCAAAATCCTTATTGTTTTAAAATTGAAATATGACATATTGAAACGTTTCTATACTTAAAACAATCACGGAAAACATCTCATAATGCACCCCAAGCTGATACATGCACAATAAATGTGAATCAAATAATTACAAAATCTTTTATAAGTGTAAACATTAATTACTTATTCACTGGACTTACTATCTCCCATTATGAATTTCAACCCCAGATGTAAATTCAGCATGAAAAATAATCGTCTACACTGAGTTTTTGAAACAAATCTATTACCTTCACAAAAATACCTAGAAATGTTGGGAATAATTCAGTGAATTTTTTAGCAACAAAACCTTTTTGTTTTAAAACTGAAATATAATGTAACGCTTCTATTCTTGAAATAATCACTGGTCCTTATATCTCACACCTGGCATAACCCACAATGCCTACTGACTGGTCCTTGTGGCTCATGCCTGGCACAACACATAATGCCCAATGACTGGTCCTTACGGCTTATGCATGGCAAAACCCACAATGCTTACTGACTGGTCCTTGAAACTCATGCTTGGCTTAACCAATAATGCCTACTGGCTGTTCCTTATGGCTCATGCTTGGTATAACTCATAATGCTCACTGACATCCTTGTGACTCATGCCTAACATAACCTATAATGCCCAATGACTGTTCCTTGAGGCTCATGCCTGGCAAAACCCATAATGCCCACTGACTGGTTCTTATTGCTCATGCCTGGCACAACCCACATTGCCCACTGCCTGGTCCTTGTAGCTCATGCCCAGCATAACCCATAATGTCTAATGACTGGTCCTTATGGCTTATGCATGGCAAAACCCATAATGCTTACTGACTGGACCTTGAGACTCATGCTTGGCATAACCCATTATGCCCATCTGCTGGTCCTTATGGCTCATGCCTGGCATAACACATAATGTTCACTGACTGGTCCTTGTGGCTCATGCCTTGCATAACCCATGATGCCCACTGCCAATTCCTTGTGACTCATGCTGGGCATAACCCATAATGCCCATTGGCTGGTCCTTATTGCTTATGACTGGCATAACACATAATGTTCACTGACTGGTCCTTGTGGCTCATGCCTTGCATAACCCATGATGCCCACTGCCTATTCCTTGTGGCTAGTGCCTGGCATAACCCATAATGCCCACTGCCTGGCCCTTGTGCCTCACTGACTGGTCCTTATGGCTTACACCTGGTGTAAACTGTAATGCTCACTGACTGGTCTGTGTGACCTATGCTTGGCATAGCCCATAATGCCCACTGACTGGTCCTTATGACTCATGCTTGGTATAGCCCATAATTGCCACTGACTGGTCCATGTGGCTCATGCCTGGCATAACCAATAATGCTCACTGACTGATTCTTTTGGTTCATGTCTGGCATAACCCATAATGCCTGCTGACTGGTCCTTGTGATTCATGCCTGGCATAACCCATATTGTCCACTGCCCAAAATTTGTGGTTTATGCCCGGAGTAACCCATAATGCCAAGTGACAGGACCTTGTGGCTTATACCTGGCATAATCCATAATGCTCACTGACTGGTCCTTGTAGCTCATGCCTGACATAACCCATAATGCCTACTGCCTGGTCCTTGTAGTTCATGCCTGGCATAACCCATAATGCCCACTGACTTGTCCTTGTGGCTCATGCCTGGCATAACCCATAATACTCACTGGCTTGTCCCTGTGGCTCACATTTGGGATAACCCATAATTCATTCAGAATGACTCACATGACATTGTTGAAATGACCCTTAATACTGTTTGAGTGGCCCTTGTGAGTGATAACTTATTGGCCAGTAATTGTTTTACTTCAGGATGATAGCTCCTGCACACTTAAGTATTCTCATGTCAGAAGCTCCCATTACAGACAGAAGTCCTACCATTGGTTGGAAAGTCTTCCTTCAGATGGATGTGACACAGGAATTGGGTCAGCATTGCAGTGATGTGTCCAAATAACAGAGAAGGGAAGAGGACAGACTGGATCAGATGGTGGAGAGTCACAAACAAAAGGACACAAGATCATGAGAAGGATAAACAATGATGAGGATTGTATGAACTTACAGAGGAACCTAAACAGATTTCAAAGCTAGCTTGATACAAGACTGATGAAATATATTCCATGTAAATGCAAAGTGATGAGAATGGGACACAATGAAAAAAGTTACTGACATGAATGTAATGTAGTATGACAGAAACTATAGGAATCTGTATGTGAAAGGGACTTACAGGGTTAACAGTGTATTTAACCTGTCACCAGAACATTGTGCCATAAGAAGTGTGAAGGAAATGAACTGTTTACTGACAAGAATTGAAAATTATTTTAAGTATGTGGATAAAGAAATCTTGAGTAACTTAAGTACACTGTTTCAGCAACCTATTCACAATACATATGAGATGTAAATAAGATGATTTTTGCTGGAAAAATAGCTAATAAAGATGATCCAGGAGGGAGGAGCAAATATGGTTTCTGAAATATATCAAAAGAGAATGCCGATATTCAGTGAGAGGTTTGATGCCATGAAAATGAGAAATAGAAAACTTATAAAATGAAACAATGTTCAAAGTTTCCAAATCTGTCTGACATTGCCAGTGGTGAACAGGTCATGATAGATGCAAATATAGAATAACTTGGGGAAGTAACCAGAAACTAAGCAAGAAATTTGCCTGAAAAGATGTAAAGAAGTATTTTGATGTTTGAGTTGTGGTTAAAGAGGATAACCCAGGCGATGATATTGTGATTACTGATACTATCGTCTACCAAAAATTATTAAGTTGTCCAACTTTCTCATAAGTTTAAGAGATAAGAACCATGAATGTAAACTCCCTCCCTGTATTGTATAAACTGTTTAACACATTTATGAGATTACAAGAGAGGAGGTTGCTTAAAGCTGTCAATGTGAGAGATGAAGGCTTCTGCAGCAGCTAATAGTGTTGAGAGAGAGAGAGAGAGAGAGAGAGAGAGAGAGTGAGTCAGCTGACCCTCACAATCCAAGATTCCAATGTCGGCTTTGCTAGCCAAACAGAGAACTCCCTTGCTTGGACTTTTAGCCCTATGATCAGCATCAGTCATTGGTCAAGGAACAAGGGATCTGTTCATAAGTCTAGGCAAGTGGTCACCCTTACAGGAGTATTGCACCTTCCAGCTACACCTCACCTTAAAACTACAGACTTGAGGTCAACCTGGTGAAGATGACCATCCTTAGAGAATCCTTGGAATATGTTCCAAATGAAGATGATATAATGTAAGTGATCCCAACATCATCCCCCTGGCGCCAAAATGGATAAGCAAGAGAGAGACTAGATGACTGCAAATTTAAAGACAAACCTGGTTTGATTATTACTATTGTTATTTTACTTACTATCATTATTTTTATGTGAGGGTCATGGTTAAAGTAAGACTGTGTATCCAACCATATACATGCATCCATTTGTTCTGGTATTATGTTACTGTAGCATTGAACAGTGCATACCTGTGTGCAATATTCAGAAAATATAGCAGTCTGGTATGACAAATGAGAATGGACTTATGATTACTTGTAATACCAGTGAGTGGCCCACCTGACTGATTCTCAGACATACCCACAATGCCCTCTGAGTGTGCCACATGGCTGACATACACCTGTAATGACCTCTGAGTGACTTACATGGCTAATTATGAGGGTTGACCCATCATACCCTTTTTGCAGCCTACACAGGGGGATGGTTCACATGTAATGGCCTCTTATCAAGCAACAGACCAAATCTTGAGATCATAAGGTAACATACCACCCAATTCTTTTTTTTTCTTTTAAATTGAAGGCTCCAGTCACGGACAAAAGTCCACATCAAGTCCGGGCCCTAATTGAAATATAGAGAGAATTGAGAAAGGGGGAAAAACAGA
>JAYMFT010232006.1:0-11178 GCA_038088735.1 Panulirus argus
TGGAGTGAGTATTTTGAAGGATTGTTGAATGTGTTTGATGATAGAGTGGCAGATATAGGGTGTATTGGTCGGGGTGGGGTGCAAAGTGTCAGAGTCAGGGAGATTGGTGTGGTGGAGAGAGAGGAAGTGGTGAAAGCCGTGCGGAAGATGAAATGCGGCAAGGCGGCAGGATTGGATGGTATTGCAGTTGAATTTATTGAGAGGAGGTGACACTGTTGTTGATTGGTTGGTAAGAATATTCATTGTATGTATGGGTCGTGCTAAAGTGCCTGTGGTGCTTGGATGTGGATAGAAAGCTGTCGTTTTCGTACATTACACATGACAGTTAGAGACTGAGTGTGAGCGAATGTGGCCGTTTCGTGTTCCCTGGCACTTCCTCACTGATACAGGGAGTGACGATGCTATTTCCTGTGGGGCGGGGTGGCGTCAGGAATGGATGGAGGTGAGCAAGTATGAATATGTACATGTGAATATGCAGGTGTATATATATATATATATTGTGCTTATATTTGCATGTATGTATATATGTGTGTATGTGAGTGAATGGATCTTTCTTCATCTGTTTCCTGGCACTACCTCGCTAACGCGGAAAACAGCGATCAAGTATAATAAATAAATAACATATATATATATATATATATATATATATATATATACCCTGAGTGCTAGAGAAGCCTCATAAGGAGAGATGGGACTCCTAGGACAGGAAGTTAGTATTTGACTTTTTTTATACACATTTGGCATATCCTGCATTTGCACCTGGAAAAGATGAAGAAATGGCCTCATTCACTTACATCCATTCTCTAGCTTTCATGTTTAATGCCCTGAGACCAGAGCTCCCTATCTACAACCAGGACCCACAGACATTTCCATGATTTCCCCCAACCACTTTACATGCCCTGATTCACCCCATTAACAGCACAATGTCCCATGTATATCCATCACTCCAAATTGCTCTATCTTTTGCATGCCTTACACCCTCCTGCATGTTCAGGCCCTGAACCTTTAAAGCATCTTTCACTTCATTCATCCACCTCTTCACTGGTTTCCTCCTTTTATTTGATGCCTCCACTTCTGACAAGTCATCCTATACAAATGTTCAAACCAATTCAGCACACCATCTTAAACTCTCTCACACATATTCTACATCTCTGTTGATTTACTCTTTATTTCTTCCCCTAACCTCTTTCCACCAGATCTAGTGACTACAAAGGGTTAAGGTAACTTCCCTTTTGTGAATCCAGTTCTGATACAGAAATCAAATTCAAGGAAAACATACAAAATATGTGCCTAGCTTGGCTGTCTGTGTTTAATAACAGGTTAAGGTGTAGACTTACTTACCAGTCTAAATTTCTTTGCCTTATTTATGATCTATTTGCAGAGTTCATTCATTAGTAATAAAGCTGTTCCCTCAGCCTTTTGTGACTGTAATTATTTATTTGTACCATACAGGGAATGAGTTTTACACTCATGGAGTCCCATTTCTTAGACAGTCTATAATAAAACCTTTTAAGTTTCTGTATGCTATCTGTATTGATCATAGTTTTTCAGTTTATTCCATTTGTTTACCTCTTTTATACTACAAAAGTACTTCTCTACCCTTTGATAAGTTTCTTGCTTAGTTCTATGTTATGTCCCCTGGTTGTTCTACATCTTCTGAAGAACTGTTCACTGTGTACATTGTCAATCTGGTTTAAATACTTCAAAAATTGTTATTAGGTCACCCCCTCTCCCATTCTTCTCCCTTCCATGGAAGGTAAACTTAAGGTTTCTACTCTTTCTCTGTAACTTACCTCTCTAAATTATGGTGCCATCTTTGCTGCCCTCCTCTAGACCTTTTATACCAACTCCTTGTACTCTTTTGTGCATGTGTGTGTGTGTGTGTGTGTGTGTTTGTGTGTGTGTAATTACCTATTTGTACTGAATGGGGAAGGAGTTTAACACTCATTAGGGCCCCATCTCTTGAACATTCATTAGTATCATACATTTTTCAAATTTATGTAATCTGTCTGCATGTGTGTGTGTGTGTGTGTGTGTGTGTGTGTGTGTGAGTGATCTCTTTCATATTTCAAGTGTTTATCCACTTACTTTAAGTCTGACAATAATAATGATTATACAAATAAAGGAAAATACCAGAATGAAAGGATGAAAGTGTATATCACATATCCTGTAATTCACACTCTTAAGGAAGCTGTCCTACTTGTACATGATAAAAACTATGACATGTCACTATCATCTGTTTTTGATTAGATATCCTTATATCAGTTTGTTGAAGAATTAATGTTTTCAGCTTGGTAAACAAAAAGCATTAAAAAAAAATCTTGCTTCCTCCCTAAAACTTTGAACACTGAAGTTTTTAAGTCATGAACAAAATAAGTCATGTAATTTTTTAAGTCATGAACAAAATAAGTCATGTAATGCTACTGTAATTGGGAAATTTGAACACTATTTTTCAATACATTAAGTACTAACTGTTTAACATATATGATAACAATGCTGCTCACCCAATAAGGGTAAGATTGATCATATACTGGCCAGCATGCGTAAATACAATCATAAAAATCCAGAGTACTAGCCAGTAATATATAACAAAGGTAAAACCAGGTTTTGTATAATCATGAGTATATGATGCTTCAGCTAGTCATGGTCATGTCATAAATAAAGTACAATACTGATGCATCCTTATGAATATCATCTACTGAAACAACCACAGAACTCAAGGAAAGGAATCATTAGAGAAATAATATATGAAAAAGTTTTTATTTACAACTGTACAATACTATAAACTTTAAAGTGGAACTTCTTTCATTATAATAGTATTTATCACTAATATGTCTGAAAACATTCTTCATACAAAATAATGATTATCTACTGTACAGTTAAAATGCTTCCAGTTAAGTAAATCAGAAGTCTACAGATATTCTGAACTATGGAGAAAGGGACCAAGAGTTCACAAAATAGGGATCTGCCTAAAAAATGTCAAAACACAATAACAAAAGAGCATAGTGTCATGACCAGTTTCTGTAAACCCATTCTCATTTTCTGCATTACAAGTACCAAGCCAATTGTTTGTAGCAATAGCATGTTACATGTAATGGTACAACAATTGCTGTCATCAATACTTAGAAATCCTTTATGAACTTGATTATGAAAAATCAATTGCATCAAACCTTAGGCAACTGAAAAAATATAATGTTATTCACCACACTTAAATGAGAAAGTTTCATGAGAGAGATGTAGGACGGTGTTGTTATGAGAAAGTAATTCCTATTTCATTGAAATCTTTAATTTAATAAATTTAATCACTGTGTCTATTTCATTGAAATTTTTAATTCATTAAATTTGATCACGGTGTCTATTTCTTGTGTGGCGGTCAAGATCAGACTTTTGAAGTGCTGCATAAATACAATAACTACATTTGTATGGTCTCTCTCCAGTATGACTTCGTATATGTCGGACTAGACTTCCTTTTGAGGTCATCTTTTGCTCACAATAAGGGCACTGGAACAGTCTTTTAAACTGCTCAACAATGGATATCTCCTGGCCTCTTGAGTACCCTTGGAGTCTTGTAGAGTCTACCACTCTTGAATATGAAGGTGGCAGCATTTGTGACTCTGAGGATCGAGAAAACGTCTGCTGTGATTGACCAGATCTTGGAAGGGACTCTGGAGAATGCAAGTTCTGCCATGCTTGCTGTTGGGTAGAGCAGGCCAGTCGACTCTCAGGCGTGTCACGGAGCTGCAAGGGAAAGCAAAGAGGGGTCATAGGGTATCTATTTATTACCCCAAGTGAGAGGGCCTGACTGAGTGCATTTCAATTTGAATTACAGCCCATCTTAGCTGTGATGTTCTCTTTTCCATACCGCTTCTTATTTCAAACACTGAACACTCACTGCCATGTACTGTACCTAGTTCATGCTCTTCCACTCACAACACACAAATTTTTTTTTTTTTCTAATTCATAATACAAATTACCTTTCTATCGATTCAATTTAACAGTTTCTCTGGAAGATTTTTCTTGTATCTCTTACTCTTAAATAAAATCAAGTATCTAAATTCACATATTTCACATATTCTGAGATGCACAATTCCATGTACATAATTATTCACTTCAATTTATCAACTTTGCAAACAAACTCACTGATTTTGTGTCACTCGTTTACAATTTGTGCAACTTGGATTGGTCATTAGTCCAGTCTGACTCAAGCCATCACTACCTAACGATGTGGTGCCTGAGGTAGTGTAGGAGAGCGGCTGGTTAAATACGCTTGTGTTGGAAAACTCAAAGAAGCAGCAGTGAGGTGCTGGGTTACAATCAATTGGTGTGTGTGCCGTGATCTGAGATGCCTATCCAGATCAGATTTCTGGATAGCAGCATATGGGCACGTGGGACAACGGTACGGTCTTTCCCCAGTATGCATCCTTAAGTGACGGATTAGACTATCCTTCCTTCGGGCACGATGCGGACAGAGTGGACAGCGGTATGGCTTCTCTGAAGTTGCTAAGTCATTTTGAGCTGCCTCTTCTTGAAGTACCATACCCCAACGAACCCCTGCAGTTTGCCTGGCAACATCACCTAGGGTACCACCACCGCTGCCAACACCACCACCCTGCTGTGGACAAGAGCACACTGTCAGACTCCCTCACTGCTTCTTAGGTACCACCGTCTGATCTCTACATTATTCTTGGAATTCTTTGCTGATTTAGTACTGACTCTATCTTAAGGCTACAATTATGAAGTAGTCTTGCTTTTTTCCTGCCAGTGTAACCAAGACTATGCAACCCCAAAGACTTTTCCAAGACAAAATATTTAGCCTTATCCCATGCATTACATGTGAATTTGAAGTAAATGACAATATGCTCAAACAATAAATATGAATATCAAATGCTTTCTATTATTGCTGTAACTTCTCAGGGTGCACATTTGTGTAATACAAAGATAATTAAGTACACTTATGCACTGTATATAAACTGATTATCTAAATCTCAACTAAAATATGAGCTACATGCAAAAGTTTAAGTGGAAATACAAAACTTTCATCAGACTTCATCAAAATCTTTTGGGTAGTTACACATTCAATCTAAGGCATATATATTGTTTTAAAATAATTTTGGACAAGGAAGCATTAAGGTGTTTGATGATATATATGTTGGGACATGAATTTCATATCAGTAATGATGGGAATGATTAAAGTTCAAGAAAATGTTTTCCAGGCAAACCAGACAGACATGTAAAACTTTTTATTATAAATCACACAACAACTTTGAACTGCTTGTTTTATTACAAATTTCTGGTAAGTACAAAGTTCCAAAAATATAATCAAAATTCACACCTCTAACATATCAAAACAATTCAAATGCTATAAACAGAATGCCCCACTGAGTACTTTTAAATAACCAAGTAAAGTATATTCACAAATTCTAAATGTGAAAACTTAATGCAAAAGAAAATTATTCTTGCTAAGAGAAAACTTCCTGCATTAAATTCATTCAAATCTATGGCATCAGTACTGGTCTACTAACTTCAAATTATCATCTTTAGCCTTATCTATCACAAGTCAATCTATGAAATTTTCCTACAATTTGCCAGTCCCCAGACATCATCAAACACACGAATGATTAAGAGTCTATTTCTGTTTATTCACCAGCCCTCATTAATAATTTTGTTTCCCCATGCTTATATATATATACATATATATATATATATATATATATATATATATATATATATATATAAATCAATATAACAGAAATATACTGTGCTTTCACTCGGTATGCCTTCTCTTCTTGGCCCTTCAAGTATTTTTTACCATTTTCATGAGATTTACATCTAATATTTCCATAAATGTTCTCTTATTTCAAAAACTAATGCCTTTACATCAACTGCCTAAAGAATGTCTTTAGTATAATAATTCAATAATTCGATTATCATCTATATCAATACCAATTCCACAAAGCTAAAATAATGAAAAGCAGATACTCTCTGATGTTAATGGCAGTTGCTTATAAGACTAAATATACTTAAGATTTCACTGACAACAACAGAAACATTTGTACATACAGTATACCACATCATCAAACGGTGCCTCTTTGAAAAATATCGTCATAATTTCCTATGAATTCACCCAACTGTAATTGATAAATCCCATTTTTCTACATATTAAGCAACTGTTGTACTAAAAACATACTTCATCTTGTATTTATTTACTGAACTACCTTGCACTGACAGTGTTTTTGTCCAAAAGTTATGAATAAACTTGATGACAACGCCAAAAAAGCATCCAATGACATTAATGCCATCCCAGAGTCCAACCAGTATGGCTTTACATTGATACTTCCTCTATGTTATGTTTGTTACTAGAAATCTAGCCCTCTCAGTTAAAGCTTTTCCAATCCATAGGAAGATAACAAAACTCAGCCATAAACCAAAACTCAATCAAAACTGAATAGCCTGGATATGTGAAAATGAAAGTGAATATTCAATAAATTTAGAAAAGAAACTGTCATATGTAATGCAGAGAATACAGATCACTCTCATTCTATTAAAACTGAACTATTAAGCAATAAGCATTAAACATAAAATGCTTTCCTCAAAAATATAACTTTCTTTGTATTTTTGAGATGCAAGTTAAAATTTCATGTAAATCCACATCACAAATTACTTCATGTGTATATTCAATTATATAAATTTCTTTATAATTACCCCAGGAAGGGGTCCTAATGTTATTTCTAGACCTCTTTTCCATAAGTTCCTGCTGCTCCAAGGCTGCACTACTTAAGTAGTAAGGTAATGACAGACTCCTTAGGAGTGAGTAAATCTTCAACAACTGTACTTCTTTCATCAAAAGACAATGATACATCCTTGTCAAAGGTGACTTTTGACTTGTTGTCACCACAGGCAGGTGGAACTGGGTAACATCTACACTAGCAGCAAAAAAAATCAAGAAAACTGCAGAAGCTGGATTTTGAGTTCAGGAGGGTGAAAACTGAGAGCAAATCTGAATTAAGAGCAGGGTTATTATTTTGAGTGTAAGTCTGAACGGAAAAAACCATAAAGGAGCAGAGTGTTTTAGATACTTTGGTGAGGATAGGGTAATGAATGGAACTATAGGAACAGATGTGAGCCATAAGACAGTGTGTGTGTGTGTGTGTGTGTGTGAAGGTCCTGAGGAATGTGTGGAAAGAAAGGTCTTTGATGGCAAAGATGGGTATGTTTAATGGTACATTAATCCTGTCGGTGTTGTATGGAAGCAAGGAGCATGCCTTAGGCAAAAATTTGCAGAAGAGGGTGGATGTGCTGGAAATTAAATGTTTGAGAATATGTGGTGCAAAGTGGGTTGGTCAAATAAGAGATGACTGGGTAAGATTGAGGTGTGGTATTATGAGGATTATATATGAGAGGTGAAAAGGGGGTGTTAGTAGTGGAGGGAAAAAGGAACAGATTGACACTAAGAGAGAGGTGGAAGGATGATGTGAAAGAATCTTCAAGTATCTGGAACCTGAACATGCAGAAAGGTGTGAAGTGTGCAAGGGATAGAGTGAACTGGAGTGATGTGGTATACAGGAGTGACGTGCCGTCGATGGGCTAAACCCAGGAATATGAAGCAGGTGGGGAAAACAAGAAAGTGCCTGTGAGGCCTGGTTGTGGTTTGAGAGCTCTGGTTTCAGTGAATTATACATGACAGCAAAGAGTGGATATGAGCTAATGAGGACATTCTACATCTGTTGGTGCTTCCTCCCTAATGCTGAAGATGGGAAGTATGAAAAAAATTGTGTGTGTGTGTGTGTGTGTGTGTGTTTAAAATTTTGCCAGGCTTAAGCCAGGCATGGTCTCAGTCACTGAAAGCTCATTCATATGGAGCCCTTACTGGCACAGGTTGTGTGTGTTCTCAGGGTGCCATGACTGGCATACATTAGGCTCATGCATATATTCTTTTAGGTAGATGTGTGTTGTGTACATGTATCATCATTATCCTGTTCCTGAATGGATGGTGCCTTTGAAGCTGCAGGAGCCCCATAAAAGGGATCCTTGTGTTGTAAAATAATAATACAGTTTGTCCATAAAAGTTATCTATACAAATTGAAACCTTATATGAAAACTAATGAGGTTACATAAACTGATGCAGTTTGCTGTGTTAAAGAACACTTTAAACTTTATAATTTTTCCTTTTCAGGAATTGCTTGTAACTTATCACATCACACTTAGTGCAAATGGCTTCTCCACATGAAAAAGCAGTATGTTGATTTATACAGACCATGCCAGACAAACAAGTTCAACAATCATCAGAATTACCCAAAACAGACATCTTTGTTATTATCGGACCCCAACTGCTTGTGGTTGCACCACAAGTAAAAAGTAGCCTTTTGCAAGGCAGTACCATTGACAATAGGGAATACAGCCTCGTCAAGGAACATCTCATTCCAAAGAAGTTCATCACTTCCCAGCTACTGGAAGCAGTTAAGCTTTGAAGCTGCACGAGACCTTTCAGAGAAAGGGATCCTGAGGTTATATAATAATAATAATAAAAATAATAATAATAATAATAATAATAATAATAATAACAACAACAACAGCAATAACTAAAAAGCCTTTATCCAGGCATATGATTTATGCAGGGCAAAAATTAAAAAAAAAAACTGGTATCATTCCTAAGGAATAAAGAGAATAGGGGTAACCTGGCTTGGCACAACTTGAGAATGGTGAACACTTTCGAGATTAATATGTTACAAGGGTGCTCATAAAATGGTTTACTACCTTAGCAAAGAAATTCCAAAAGGTGTTCTTTCACATGCAGCAAACCACATCACTCATATTTCAATTCTCCCTTATGTGTGTGTGTGTGTGTGTGTGTGTGTGTGTGTGTAGAGAGAGAGAGAGAGAGAGAGAGAGAGAGAGATTTTATGTGCCATTATTTGGTGGACTGGTATATGGAGGTGAGGAATCTGTCAGAACAGTGGAACCTCCACTCTGGCAAGTATGTGTCCCTTGCCAAGCAGTGGTGGTTGGTTGTGTATATGTGAGATTTGAAACATTAGAGAGAATATTTGTAATACAGGCTGGGGTGACTCCAAGCCAATTTGATACTGCATCTTTGTGTCGACGTCGAATGTGTTTATCTACATCAGATTTTTGTATTGCCCTGTATGGACAATATGAGCACTTGAAAGGTCTTTCACCAGTATGAGTACGAATATGTCTTGCTAGGCTATCACGTGTGGTAGCACGGTATGGACAAAGAGGGCACATGTGGGGACGATCAGAAGTGACAGTGGACCCTCCACTATGGAGTTGGGACCCCCCCAGTCGATGGGGTGGTCTTGGTGGAGGTGCAGAGCTGGCCAAACGAGCGGCAAGGCTTTCCGAGAGACTTTCCCACGCCCGCCGCGCCAGGTCTGGGCCTTGCAACTGCAAAGGAAACAAAAAACGCTTCATAAGTTGCAGTGCTAATGGCCCTGGCCGGCGGGAAGTGGGCTTAGTGGGAAAAGGAAATTTTTGAGGTAAGCCAGGAGGAAACAAGTAGAAGAAAGAGACGTTTATTTAGAAAGAGAACAAAACAATACTGAAGATACGTAGTATGTATATGGTTAACACAAACTGCTGTGATATTAGTGCTCATGAAGGACAGAAAAAACGTTGAGAAGTACCATAAGATCATGGAAAATCAGGATCAATGTGCATGTGGGATGGAAGTCTGACAGGATATGAGCAAAGATATAAAGATAGGGGCATAAGGAGGACTGGATGTATGACTGAGGAAGGTAGACCGTGGATTTGAGTTTGATGATATGTCTAAGCAAGACCAGAAACTGCAAAAGTAAGAATAAAGGACTGAACCTCTACATAAACCATCTCCAAATATTCCCTTAAGGAAGTACGTATGATGCAACATCATCTATAGTGCTTGAAAAAATCTCTCTCTCTTAAAATTCATTATTGTATGTCAGCTGGTCTAACCTCAGTTTTTCTATATATCATCCAAGTAAATCTGCATGTAGCTGGACAATGTCCATTGCAGTACACTTTGCAAATGCTTGTCAATAATCAGTACCAACTGAAACAACTGATAGGACCAGATGTGGTAATAGCCTTCTTTCCTTCATAAGGTTAACTATTCACGTACATCTTGGGGCAAATTTGAATAAGCTGATTTACCCATGAACAACATTATCAGCATACCTTTTGATGAGTTTTCAACGACTAGTTTTACTCAAGGAATCTGAAAGGTTTCCAAAGGACAAATCAAATATCCTGATTATTTTTAGGGCATAGGCATTATATCAGTAGCGTGCTTGCTGCGAACATGTTTACGCAGATCTGTGGCCTGTATAGCAGCAAACGGACAAAGATGGCACCGATGTGGTCTGTGTCCTGTATGAGTGTGAAGATGGCGGACGAGCTTATCTCTAGCCACAGCACGATAAGGACAGTGTGGGCAGGCATGACGTCGTTCTCCACGGTGATAGAGTAGGTGTCGCTCCAGACTCGATGTCGAGCTGAGTGTCCGGCCGCAGAGCCAACATATCGTCCCCAGTATCCTCCCCAGGCCCTGCTGCAATGGAAAGAGCCACATCAGGTCACCTCTCCCTACTCTGAACGTCAATCTTGCCCACGATGAGCCAAAATTTAGCTACTGAGATGAAAAAAGCAACCCCATTATTTCACAGGAATAATCATGATACATCAGCATGGAAACCTTAGCGGTATCTTACTGGTTAAAAGGTTCCCAAATGATCATTTTCCATATGAGACTTATTGCTTTAATTTACCATCATATGGATTTAGGACAAATTATTTCAAAAGATTCAACAGAACTTTCTAAGCCATCTTTTCAAAGAGAAAACGTTTCTCTAAAATATTAATGCCTGCAGCATCTAGGTTTCTACCATAACAATGAATGTGACCTTGTGACCCTGACCTTTGACTTCTGACCTGCAAAATTTACAAGGATGCAGAGCTTTTCTTGTAGCATCTGTTGTATGAATTTAACCACAAACCATGTGGATGCAGCCATGTATTAATGAACCTGACAACACTTGGCACATAATTCCAGATACAATTTAAACAGCAATGGATCACTGTTGTTCATGTATTAAAGCATTTGTTTTAAAGCAAAAAACCTAATTGAAAGAGATCATGTTACATGAAAATAACATAAAACATACAAACATGAAAAAACAC
>JAYMFT010232017.1:0-11178 GCA_038088735.1 Panulirus argus
ACATGTTTTTCACTTTCTCAAAAATTTGTAAGTACTTTCCCTGTCTGTTTTTCCCCCTTTCTCAATTCTCTCTATATATCAGTTAGGGCCCGGCCTTGATGTGGACTTCTGTCCGTGACTGGGGCCTTCAACATAAAAGAAAAGTACCATTGGCCAACTTAGGACAGGTCACCACAGACACAGATGATGGCAGGGAGATGAGTGACATACTGAAGGAGTATGAGTCAGTGTGTATTGAAACAATAACATCTTAAAGGTTCAGAGAGTTTCCTCCTAAGTAGCGCTCCTTCCTTGTTATGCACATTATTGTATTGCCACTGCACCATGGGGCTTCGAGAGGGCCATTCAAAGCGTGCCCCTGCAGTCTGCTTCAGGACCAGACTTCTTGGAATACTAGTAAAAGAATGGAAATTGCCATTACCAAAGGCACTGCATATCCCAAGCATAAAGAGCCAGCACTTGTATTATCCCCAGAAATGTTAAAACTGAATCTCACAGCCTCACCCCGCAAAGCAAGGAGCACTGCAGTTCTAGAAAAAAATCTTCAACAGTAGTAAAGCCACACATTAATCCCGACCAGTACTGCTTTCATACATAATACATATTTTCGAGAGAGTCCGAAGATATATGTTGACTGAGATCATGGCAACAAAAGCCTTTGTCAAGCATGACTGGATGGTCAGGCGCTCACAGTGCGTAAAAAGGGAATAGCCGCAAAAGTTGGAAGCCGGTATATAACTTTTTAATAAACAGATGACAACACGTTTGTAAATCAGGGAGACTGCAGTGTTGCCACGGTTAGACGGTCTGTTCCCAAGGAAATATACCTGTACCTCTGGTGCTTCTAGTTCTCATAGTTGACATAGACCTAAACACAGGCTAAAGTTTCATATCATCCTTTGCAAATGCTACCTGAATAATTATGGAAAATTTCTGTATAAAAGACACAAGAAACTAATGATGGTAATAACATGCTCTGTAATGGAGTTACATTTCTACTACTCCATAAAGGGGAAATTCTGGAAATTAAAAGCAGTACAAATTATGAGACGGAAACAGACGTCATTTAAAAGGCCTCGAAAGAAATGTTTATGATGATGTTGCCTTCCGTAAACATTGGACAACAGCAGTCGCTGCTTCTTAAGACATGGAAGCCTAGATTCGACCGACGTTCGATGTAGAAAAGGCAAAAGTCACTGTTGATGCTTCTCAAGGCACCGCTATTCTCCCAGATAGACTATTACTGTGTGCTGAGATTGTCTCAAGGTCGGCAAAGTAGCAGTAAGAAAGTGTACAAGGATCTCTCACTGCCCGCAGATACACACACACACACACACACACACACACACACACAAGGAAGCCATTATGTACGACCATAAACACTGGGGTTGCACTCTTGAGAACGATGTGATAAGATTACGCTTAGAAAATCTTAGAAGTGTGGTTCCCATTGTACCCGCGAATATAGCTCCCAGTTTGTAGGACAGACACAAGAGATAGTGAAATACTTCTGAAATCGAGAGATATATCAGATGCGATAAGGAAAGACTGTAAACTTTTATGATCCAGATTTATTTCATGCATTGCTTGCAGCCAGTAGAAAGACTATGGACTGATCAGTGGGGAGAATTAATTGCAAGTGTTTTCCTTATTATATGAATTTGTTTGAATGCCTTCACACGTGTCCAAGACCATGATAGATTTTACGGATTGGCCAAACTAGCACTGGTGAATACATTATTGGGTTGTCCAGTTGAAATATAGAATCTTCAGCCGAGAAAGAACTAAGGGATGAAATATGCAGAAGAATACAAATGGACAATAGCAGATCCATTTTCCATGACCGGAGAAAGTAACAAGGTCAGTAGACTGCAAGATGGTGTCGCTACGGCATCAGTTCTAGGCTATAGGTACAATGGGCACTTAAACCTATTGGAGATGTTAATCTTATGAATTGTTAATAATGTGGTCAGAGATGTGGACACACACTAGAACATTGTTTTAGTACGTGACAAAAAGTAAACCTCATAAGGGATAAATCCAAACAAACCCTTAAACCAGCCACACGAGGATTGGCTGTTTCCTTCTTTCCTCATGCAGCGAAGATGTGAAATTTTATACTTCATTTTGGCTCTCCTTCTTCGTACAACCTTTCCCCCATTATGAGTCGGGTCTCCAAACACCGATGAAGTTGTGATTAATCTCTCCATTCTTCATCATGAAATTCTCTATTTTCCCTTTTTCCTATGATGGCTCTAACGAGGGCATTGTTTTTGCCCGTGTCATGTCGGATACCATGAAAGGAAAAAAAGAGATGGCAGAGCACCATATTGTTAATATGGTACTTGAAATTCTGAGTCCGTATCCACTTATTGCAACGCGAAAATGATGTTACTCTATGAGAAGACTGTGAGCATATGCAAATAACCAACATTGAAGCATTTGATTTTGTAATTATCTGGCCACTGGGACCTGACGATGACCTTTTGTGACCTACGTAATCCTTCTGCCCTACTGCTCACAGGGTGGGCGTGGACGGCATAAGGAATTAGCTGCTGATACCGGCAAAACCTAAACATAGGCTTACGGGGCGTGGCTTCCAACAGCCTGACTGAGACGAGGAACATCACGCCACCTTAGTTCCTGACCGAACTCTTGGGTTAATGGGCCTCTGAAACCATGGTAAGGTCCCAGACCCAAAGGGGGGGGGGAAGACCTATGGTAAGGAATAACCCCCCACCCCAACGCTTTCAGGAGCTGCCCTAATTCCTCATGAGCTACTCTGATCCATCATAAGTTGCCCTAATCCCTCATGAGCTCCCTGATCAGTGGTGATGTAAATCCCACTCAAGTAGGTTAATGGCCGACTCGCCCGAAGGATTCTGCAGGATGGTGATGAGACGGAGGGCGTGTTTGGGGCCGCCCGCCGGGGATTGTGGTCGAGTGGGAGTTAGGCAAGAGAGGTCAGAGGTCAGGATGCGTGGCTGTGCATGTGAGTGTGTCTACGAGTGTGGGCGTTTGCGGAAGCGCTAGTGAGACTGTGTGTGGGTGTGGTGGGAGTGGGGCGTGACTGTGCAGTGCGCGTGTGTGGGTGTGGTGGGAGTGGGGCGTGACTGTGCAGTGCGCGTGTGTGGAATGCGTCTGTGAGCGTGGGGTGCGTGGGCGAGCGTGGAGTGCTAAGTTAGTGTAGATGAGAAATTTATTAGCATTTTCACATGAAAAAATGTCATGGATAGTCAAAGATTAGATGAAACCTTAAGGGTAAGTAGACATGTTGATAACGATCCTAGAGTGTGTCTGTGTTGCAGTGGCAATGGGGTCTTTAAGGGGCAAAAAGTATTTTATGTGTAGATATACTATATGTGTGTTTTTGTATGTAATTACTGTTTTTTTTTTTGCTGTATGGGGAGGGGTTTGGTATTTGCGGAGCATCATCCCTTGAACACATGTTCATTATTTTTGTGTATGATAATACGTAGTTACTTAAATTCTGTGTTTTTGCAGACATGTACGTTAGCATGTCTTCAATTATTCTGTTCTGTATGGACTTGTCTCAAACACTAGGGTTGTTCATGAAGTAAACTTACACAGCAAGGTGCCCCCCTCCCCTTTACATACACATACACACACCAAGGTGCACCTCCACAGACAAGGCCCATATGTGCTGAAGATATGTGCAGACGCACCAGACGGACCTCTTGAAATACTGCTCAACGCGTCACTAGCGAATAGCAAAGTTCCAAGGGAGTGAGTGGAAAGGGGCAAACGTCCTACCCATTTATAAAAAAGGAGACCGGGAAGAGTGTGGTGTGTAAGGTACTGGAAACGGTGATCAGAAAGAAAATGGATAACTTTCTGCGGAGGAGAAATTATATGAGACGAAACACGGTCTAAGGGAACTTTGTAGATTTCCATGACAGAGGGAGCTCTGTCTTAGACAAGAAGAAAGGCTGGGTAGATTGTTTGTATCCTGTCTGCGAAGAAGCATTTGAATCGATGCTTAGGAGCCTGATTAAGAAACTGGATCACCAGGCAAGAATAAGAGGGAGACTCCTTCGATGAATAGAAGATTACCCTAGTGGAAGGGGACAATGGACATAAGCCAAAGAAGCCTTCTTTAAGTTGGTGATAATCACGAGTGGAATGCCCCAGGATTTTGTTTTAAGACCGTTACTATTCTTGATCTATGTGAGTGACGTGTTTGAAAGTATGGAATCCTACCTGAATATGTTTGCAGATGATGCAAAAGATGATGAGGGAAGGGAAAAGCAAGCAGGATTACATATACTTACTAGGGGACCTAGACGGACTCCAAAGTTGATGTGATGTACGATTGGTGAAATTCAACCCAAGTAAATTTAAAGTAATGGGGATGGGACAAAGTAAAATAACGTCACAATATGATTATTATCTAAGAAAGAAAATGAGCTTTAAGATTCCCTCTCTGAGATGGACTTGGGAGTCGACATCATTCCTAACCTGTCACTTGAGTCCCATTTTAGGAGAACAGTAAAGGAGACAAACTGTCTTTCTGCAAATGTCGGAATAGCTCTCAGGTATATGGTTAAGGAAATACTTAGCAAGTTGTTCATATCCTACATAAGGCCAAAATAACAATATGCTTCTCAAGCTTGGTCACTGCAATACACCTAAAGAATCACAGAGCTAATAGAGAATGTCCTGAGAAGGGCAGCATTGATGGTAAAGAAAGTATGAAAGCTAAGTTAAAAGGAAAGGCTAAAGAGACTTCGAATTTGCTCACTGTTGGAGAAAGTGCGCCGACACACACATACGCAGCAGCATTGTGCGTCTCCACGCTCATACACATTGCAAGGTGCCCTTCCACACACATACACTCAGCAAGGTGTGACTTCACACACAAAGACATACATACGGTGCGGCTCTGTACAGGCAGAGCAAGGTGCGACTTCCTCCCCCCCCCCCTCACACACACACACACACACACACACACACACACTCACCTAGAGGGCAAGATGCGCCTCCTAAAAGAGCTGCAAGTAAACGTAATTCAGCTGTTAATCATAATTATGTGCGTGGCACCTCGTACATTGTACCTGTTGCCAACGGCTGGAAGCAAAACTTTCCAGGAACTGGACTGAAAAATTGACGAGTGCCTTGTGTTGTTGATTGCCAAGGGCATCTTTCTCTTCTGTGAACACACACACACACTCATCGAAGAGTGAGTGGACATATAAGGAAGTTGTATTCGTGGGATCGATGCTAAACAGATCTTGTTCACCTCCCTCGCCCCTTCCGGAGTTAGGAATTATAAAGCAGGCGGCTTGAAGAGGAGGTGGAGGAGGAGGAGGAGGAGGAGACCGGGGAGGGGGGGGGGAGCTAAGCCACTTGCTTTTTCAATCAAACAGGTTGTTGTTGGGTGGAGACCGCAAGCTGGCCGAGCCAAAGCAGCCCAGATGGTCGGGTATGACGCGGAGGACCTTGTGTCAGGATTTATTTAAATATTTCCCACAGCAGCTGGTGACACCTCCCGGCGGTGTGTCGGGCTCCAGGGGCATGACATACACTTCTGCCACACTGATGCGCTTGTCCCTAGCTTGCTGTTCGTTGTTGTTAGTGCGGTGGTAAGGGGTCAGTTGGTGTCACCTGGTGCCGGCAGGTGAAGTGTGGGCCTTGGTGACCCCGAGTCCCTCATGGAATCGTCCTGATCTCATCATATGAGAGCGTTTGGTAGTGCAGGGGTGTGGCGCCGGGTGGTGGGTCCCGGTAGGAGAACACGCACACCAGGCACAAGGGACCTGCTCCACTCTTTATTGACTCGTTCCGGTAAATTGAACAAGACTCATGAAGGTGGACATTGATCCGGGTGTCTGGTGGTGAGCCATAACTCGTGAGGAACAAAATGAAATGTCAGTTTAGAGATATAGATAGCACTGACAACAGCGATATGGTTTACGGTGGTTACGTCACTGAGTTCCACGGGCTTGTAGAGCTCAAGTACAGGAGGAGGACGTCCACGAGTACCTCTGTGTCGAGGGGGACTTACTGAATGCACTGGAACTTGTGAAGATGACAACATAGGGACACTGTACGGTACAGTGCTTTGCCGTGAGGCGACCCGGCTCATCACACGACCTTCAGGAGTTGTGCCTGGATTGGTTACTTGGTTGTGGGTCAACGCCTCGATGTTACATCACCCCCAGCTCGCTGTCTGGGTGATATATGGGAATTCTCCCCCACGCGAATGTGCAGTTAATCTGTAGAGGAGAAAAATGCTGCGTCATCGTTAGCCAAGCCTTTTTCCCGAGGGTACAGAGCTGTGAAAGGTAGATAATCCTATGCAAATAGATTCATGCTCTGGACTCTCATCAAGCATCTTTACTCCTGTTGGCTACGTGGGATAAAAGGTGAAGGACGACCCGACCAGCCCGAGGTGAAAACAGAGTCGTCCAGGCCAAAGCTGACTCATCAGACGTCGGTAATACGATCAGCAGCGACGGTGTTGGGCAAGACCGTCTCCCCCACCTGACGACAGCAGCCGTGGCCAGGTGTGAGGAGGGCACAGCCTGATCCGGCATCGCACCCTCCTGCCAGTGACCCTGCACACTAACTACAAACGAACACACAAACTGTGCCCTTTTATACTTGAACTTTTAACCAAGAGAAGGTCAGGGCAGCTTCCAGCAGAATACTCATTTAGAGGACGATGATAAACGTGGAGTTTGACTTATGTCGGACAGTCTGCGAGATTAGCGTAAGTTACCAGAAAATTAAAGATTTACGTTGTTCTGTACACAGGATGGTGTTGGAAGCGATAAATGGGTACCTGGCTTAGACTGATGTTTGTGTTTATACATAAGAGGAAAGATATGGTATAAATACAATTTGCAAGACTAAGAGACTGGCCAAAATGACCGTGAAACTCGCTAACCGAACACAGAAAGAGTAAGCACACACACGCACACACACACATACACACACAGTTTTGAAACAGATTGATGTCCTGGACTGTAAACAGTTCATCGAGAGATGTAGAGATAAAGCAAGTAAAAGACAGCATAAAACTGGGGAAAAAATTTTAATAAAGATATGAATAAATTATTTTATTGTATGAGAGTGGTGGATGAATGGAATAGAATGACTGAGGACATGGTTAATGCAACCACCATACATAAAATTAAGAGGCTGTATGATAGTAGAGAATGTTCAAGAGATGGGGACGCCGTTAGTGTAAAAAAAAAATCCCCCCCGCCTTCGAAACAGGTTATTAATCTCTCTCTCTCTCTCTCACTCACACGCACACAGGAAAAATGTCTATACTAGCATGTCAGTGAACATATCAAAATTGTAGAAACTGATCACTATCATTATTAGATCTCTTTACGCAGACTAGCATGGATATTGAAAATATCATATGATGCACCAAATGGAAGAGTGATCCTCAATGCTTAAGTTTGATTATGTGGTAAATGAGAATGTTAAAAGAACAGAAATGAGACAAGCCACAAAGAGAAAATATAATTGTGGAGACATAACTGGTATCAACAGTTTCTGTGGCACCATGAACTGGAATTGGAGTTCGGTGACCAGGAACCTTGGTATTGTAGTGAAAGGCTCTGTGAAATTTACAGTGAAGGAGTAGGACCGTGGGTACATCTAGCCTCAGATTTAAACGGAAGGTAAAGAAAGAGGGAGGAATGGTTCAGTAAAGATATCAAAAATCAAAAGAGCTTCGAGATGTGCTGTGAAGAAGATGTAGGCATTTGTTAGATGCAAGATAGCGAGGAACGAGTGTGGCAGCATGGGAGATGAAGAACAAAGAAACTTTAAAAAGGATGTTGTGGACAAGGCAGAAAATCCAACACTTTTCCATAAATTCTTCAGAGGAAATTAAATGAAAAGTTCAGAAGTGTTTTCATGGTTGAAGACACTGTAGCGCCAGAACCGGCGAAACGGAATGGTAAGGTGGTTTTGGAAAATATTGACATATTCAGAGAAGACGTTAACAGAATACTAAAAGGTCTTGACTCATTCATTGCTCATGCTCCTGATGAAATTTTACACGTGTATTACGGATGTGTGCAGATACACGTGACATCTCATGAAACACTGTTTTAAGGTGTTGCTGGAGAAAGACAAGGTGCCAGTGGAGTGGAATAGAGCGCGCCTTATAACTGTCGACACGGAAGGAGGCCGGGAAGAGGCGTAGGACTGCAGAACGGTCTATCTGAAAATTGTGGTCTATAAGGTACTGGAAAAGATACTGAGAAAGCAAATAGATGACTTCCTGCAGGGAAGATATTATCTCAGTAAGAGAAACATGGTTTTAGGGAAAGGTCTTACGTAACGAACCTTTTAGACGTCTACGAGAGAGCGAGCACGTTATTGGACAACAGAAGGCTGGTTGGATTATTTGTATCAGGACTGCGAGAAAGCATTTGAAAATGTTCCGCACGGGAGGCTGATTCTGAAGCTTGATCACTTGGCAAGAATAAGGGAGAGACTCCTCCGATGGATTTAAGATTACCTTAGTGGAAGGAAACAGGAGTCACATATCTGAGAAGCCTTCCCAAAATGGGTTCTAGTCACTGCAGGATTCTGTTTTGGGACCATTACTCATGATTTACTGAATATGTTTGCAGATGATGCAAAGGTCTTGAGGGAAGTGCGAAGTTAATGAAGTTTAACCTGAGCAGATACATTAAGAATGGGTCATAGTGACAGAAGACCTCGATATTGATATCATCTAGCAGGATATAAGCTGCAGGAATCTGAACGTGAGATAGACTTAGGAGTTGATATTGTCCCAAATCATAGTCCCACCTTGGGAGAATGACTAAAGAAACCATCTGTCTGCTAGCAAATACTAGGCCAAAAGGAAGATGTGCTTTTCAAGTTGTTTCATTGCACCAGAAAAAGCACAAAGGGCTAATAGAGAAGGTCCAGAGAACAAGAAAGATCGTACCATAATTAACAGCTGAGTTACTGGGAAAACCTAGAGGTTTTACATGAAATACTGGAGATCTTAAATTTGTGACCTGGTCATAACCTTTTAGTTTTGAAATAGATCGACGACGTTGCCAGTGAATAGTTCTTCGAGAGATGTAGTGATAGAACAACCATAGAACATAACATGAATTGAGCAAGGAACTTGTTATAGATGATGCAGAAATATACGTTTATAGTATAAGAGTGCTGGATCATTAGAAGAATGAGAACATGGTTAATGCAGACATACGTGAATTTAAGAAGTTTTATGGTATTAGAGAATGTTCAAGAGATGGGGCCCCACGAGGGTAAA
Organism: Panulirus argus; assembly: GCA_038088735.1. Taxonomy (NCBI): domain Eukaryota; kingdom Metazoa; phylum Arthropoda; class Malacostraca; order Decapoda; family Palinuridae; genus Panulirus; species Panulirus argus. Next base: position 9,281 of record JAYMFT010232017.1, read on the forward strand.
ACTCCCTCCCCCTGCACTACAAATCGGTAATTACCCTCACAGAAAAAAAGAGGATTTAGTATAAGCTTCTTTCGTCCGGGTCACATTTAATCCTAAGAACTAAATGCCTTCCATTTCATAAGCCGACATGGCAGAGAACAGGAGGGAGACTCTGGAAATAACGTCTTAAATAAACCACGGGGAAGGACCTAATAACTCGTCCGTCGTGGCCTGTAAGGGAGAGCCGAGCCCAGGCAGGCTGTAGCCTACCGCTGTCCTCTCGGGTGTACGGAACACTTCGAGAGGCAGACTTTTTAAGGATTCTGAACAGACTTGCTTACAGAGACTTTTTTCCCCCATTGACAGTCAAGGAGGTCCTTAGAAGGTAGGAAAGGTAACTTACAACTTGACGTAGATGATAGAAATGGTAAGGATTGGAGACTAATGCGACTCCAAGAATGATTAATATAGACGATTAATCTGCCACGCCGGTAAACTCGTAGCACTCTCTCTCGTTACCAAGGGGAAAATTTGTTTTGGTTTTGTTGTTTTCTGACTGTATGTGCGGCGCTAAGTATGTCCGTCGTTATTTTTTCGGTACACATGAGTGGCATGTGCTGATGATGGTGTGAGATTGTCCTTAAATGTGGTAGTTCTGCACGGATATCCTGTTGATGATTCTGAATGTTAAAGCTTTGATGGTACTGTACTGATCGGTAATGTTTCTGAAGGTGTTTGTCAGCCTTTTGTATTCGTTACTTTTTAAGTCATATTGTTGGAGGAGCTTTTGATTTGAGGACTTTGTAAGGTTTATAGCAGGACTTTACCACTACTACTGTTACTACTTCTACTACTATTACCACTGCTGCTATTACTACTACTGCTACTGCTTCTACTACTACTACTGCTGCTGCTGCTGCTGCTGCTACTACTACTACTACTACTACTACTATTCTTTTTGCTACATCCCTGACTCCTGTTGTTTTGTCATCCATCTCCCCCCTGGCAGTCAGGGCACGTACAGTTGGAGCTGACCTTGTGTCCCTCCGCGAGGGAGCCAGATGTCACCTGCGTTCCTCTACCTTCCTTCTCTGGCTGAGACAGTTTTGTCATTCCTACCCTGTTACATCATACCTTGACACCCTGACACATCGTACCTTGACTCCTTGACACATGATGCCTCGAGACCCTGACACATTGTACCTTGACACCCTGACACATGCTATTCTGACACCCTGATACATACTACCTTGACACCCTGACACATTATACCTTGACACGCTAACGCATCGTACCTTGACAACCTGACACATCATACCTTTGACACCCTGACACATCGTACCTTGACACCCTGACACATCTTACCTTAACAACCTGACGCATCGTACCTTTGACACCTTGACACATATTACCTTGACGCCCTGACACACCTACTTTCACACCCTGACACATTATACCTTGATACCCTGACACTTCATACTTTGACACCCTGACACATCATACCCTGACACCCTGACACATGCTATTCTGACACCCTGATGCATACTACCTTAACACCCTGACACATACTATTCTAACAACCTGATGGTGGTGGAGCTTTTACTAGTGGTGGTGGTAGAAGACATGTGAATGTTGGTAGTCATGGTGGTACTAGTGTTATATGGTGGTGGTGGTACTTGTGGTTATGATAATGATGGTGGTTGATGGTGGTGATTCTAGTTTTGTTGTTATCGTTGTCGGTGTTTGTGGGGGTGGCAGTGAGTTTGTTCTTGATGGCGACTGTAATGATGCTGGTGTGTTGTGAGGAGGGGTTACCGGAGGGTTGGGGTATTGGCTGCATCACGAACGTTTCTCACCTCCACCTTAACCATTCTCTCTCTCTCTCTCTCTCTCTCTCTCTCTCTCTCTATATATATATA